>BPLR01017820.1:0-195625 GCA_021605095.1 Caerostris extrusa | reverse complement strand
GGCACAGTGGTGTAGTAGTAGTAGATGTAAGAGTAGTGTATGTAATTTTTGCTTTAAAAAATTTTGATAATTAATGTATATCATTGGGTATGCAGGTTCTGGTTATATTATTTAAGTTTCCAAATTGTTCATTTGTAAAAAAGAAGCATCGTTTAAAAAAAAAATATGTACAGTTCTTAGTTAACTTAATCGATTTCAAAAGAAGAAATTCCTAACTGTTTTTAAATCTAGAAAATCACTCTCTTTCACATTTTTCTCCCTTCAAAAGGAAAAAAAAAAAAAGCTTTTCTCAGCAGCAATTGCATCATCTCATCATTTAAAGGATTAAACCGATTGCTTGTTGCACTTTTCTTTTAATCCCGAAGCTCTTTTGTCAAGTGCCTCCGCGCATTAATGTCTGTGAGGATGAAGATGTAGATATTTCTCATCTGAATTTCTTTCATAAATGTTAGAGAGAGAGAGAGAGAGAAAAAAAATAGCGGCAGGAAATAAAAACAAGGCACAACGGAACGCGAAATACTTTTTTTTTAGATTGAGTGGCACTAAAAGCCGAAAATTTTTGTTGAGTAATAAAAGATGTCAAGTTATACTTTATCGCCAAATATAAACATTTCCTCGTCTAGTCACTTCTTGAAATAACATAACTCGAGCAATTTTGGATCGGGAGGGATGGGTCAGAGTGTTTTTTCTACTACTCTTTTTGTGACTTAAAAAACTATAAAATACATTATTTTTCCCTCTCAGGGAGACGTAAAAAGCCCATTATGCTTGAAGGCTTTTAAGAAAAGAGAATTTACTCCCTGTTTGTTCCTAGTTAATTACAGAGTGTAATACACTGTCCGATTTTATGTAATTAGAGCAAAAAATTTTTTGATATGCAAATGATTGGTAAAAAATCGGCAAAGAGTTTTTTTTTTTTTAATGAATTAGAAAATAATTGTTTTCCAGTAATATATATTTTTCATATCATTATTTTTAAAAATATCATTTTTCTAAGTAAAAAGCTTATAACAGCATTTGCTTTTAAGTTTTCATACGAATAAGATTTTGAAATAATTTAAGTTCAAAGCATATACATAATGTAAATTTTGAAAAAAAGTTTTTCGGTTTTGAAATAAGCAGTTAATACTTAACAAAATCGTAATTATTATAACTAATTTGTATTAAAATATACCAGATTTTCTTTTTGATCAATACATGGAAGGAACCTCTTTTCGCATAAATAATAAAAAAAATCGACACTTAAATTAAATTTGTTAAATAAATATCATATCATTTGAATTCGTAAAAAATTACTTACATCATAAATTAAACATATGTTTTTGACAAGTATTGGTCAACGATAAAAAATATTATTTAAACAATGATTTCTTAAAAATTAAAAGTATGTGTGTTGTATGTGTCTAATCTTCTGTGTCCTGCATAAGTAGATCTACTCTTATGCAGGACACAGAAGGATCTCTAAGGATGGAGGTGAAGAGAAACTTCTGTTGTGATGGAGCACCAGTGGAAGAAGTCTGACTTGGCACCGTGTCGTTAAAGAAAGAGGACAGCGCTTTTTAGGGAACTATTTCGCATTTGTGTACCATATGAGAGAAAGCACGGAAAACTTCCATTAGGTAGTCCTCCGACTAGTGAGGCAAATGCCGAACATCGAATCTCCCTCGTTTTTTGAAACAGTATCTACAAAGCAGCCATAGAATCGGGCATTAGAAATATATTTCGTTATAGTGATTTTTCTATGTGTATGTATATTGATATCTATCACGAAAAATGTTTTACAAGTATATATATACAAACAACCAAATATTATTTATTTTATTATATTTCCTAATAAAATTATCTCTCCAAATATTATTTTATTTATTAAATAATAGTTTGCAGAAAAAAATAACGATAATGAAGAATTCATTGAAAAAATATTAAACTTTGAGGAAAAAAAGTTTTTGTAACTAAGTCAAGCAGCTTTTTTCAAGATTATATATCGTCATTTAAATAAAAAATTGTGTTATTGCTGCCCAATGGGTAACTGAATCTCAGTCAAGTATATCTACTGTATATTTCATTTGCTAATTCTTTGTATAATAATATATTTTTAAAAATAATTCTAAATCATATAAAAACAATATGGCTGTTTGTTATACATCTGAGAATTTGAAGAACTCTTTGTTTTAGTTATAAAGAAACATATAATTTATGATGTTTGTAAACAGTGCATTTATCCAAATGAAAGAATCTTTGGAAAAAATATTATTCATTCCTAATACAGGACTTATCGACTTATTATAGCTTATGAATCCACTTATTATAGCTTAGCCATGAATTATTATAGTTCTTGAATAACTTCATTTATAATATACCTTACATGTAAAGATATAAAGAAATTGGTCTTTTGATTATTACGAAATAAATTGATTGCACGGAAATGAGACACAATTTCTGGTACACCGAGATAATCCATTCTTATATTCTTATTAGTAATAAAAGTTTAAAATAATTAATATTATATATTAAAAATACATAATTCTTATTCTCATAAAATAAAAATAATAATTTGACTTTTCCTAAATGTTTATATTAATTATTTTAAAATATAATTAAATAAGGAAAAAAAAAATCCATCAAAAAAATAATTTATAAATAAATAAACGATAAAATATATTTCTAATGAAATGTATTAAATTTGACAGCGAAAAGCGCACGGAAAGATGTAAGGAGATCAAATGTAGCATCTTTTTGGGTAGTATCGGACTCATTTCCACTATTGAAAATTATGCGTCATGAAGTAGTGCCTTAAACTGTCCTTTTATTTTCTAAATTGAGATAGGAATCGCTCGTATCTCTGCTGTCTGTCATCGTGCTGCATTCATGCGTGCGGTTGGAAGTCAGTAAGTCGTTGGAAGAAGGCAGGGGAGACTCTGGAATCGGTGACAGATAATTGTAGATAAAAATATTATCCCAAACCACAAGTCGTGATCATCAAAACCACATGTTTACCATCTTTCTTGTATACTACCACCCACGGAGATTGCTTAAACTTTCGATGCCAAAAAGAAGAAAAAAATTGTCAAAATAATTAGTAGAAGGCATTAACTCTGCATCTTTTTGAAAGAGAGAGACAGGAAGAAAGTTTTTTGGAAAAAATAAAACGTGAAATTCGAATTTTTTTAATAAAGGTATTTTAAAATTTTGTTTGAAAAATTGAAATTTAACAAATGACATTTAATACTCAATCTCAATTATTCAAGTTACTTTAATTATATCAAAAATGTGAACATAATTATTATTTTAAAATGAATAAATAATATAATAAAGTAATATTTTTTAATGTTCCTTGCTTGAATTATATTACCTAATCAATATTACCTAGGGTGCACCTCATCATTATCATCATCAGTGGCTCAACATTCCCATGGTGGGCCATCTGCCTATTGGCAGATTTCGAGACAGGAGATATTTTCTTTTACAGGGTAGGGTTGTCAGCACTACTCCCAACACTCTATAGTCATACAGGAACCTGCGGTTTCAAGTGGATTGTAAACCACTTCAAATATCCGCGGCACCGCCATGATATTTCGAACCCAAAACCTGTGATAACGAGAGAAAGAGCGCTAGTCACTCAGCCATGAGGCCTAGGCTGCACTATAGGCCTATCTTTCACTGACCAGAAGGCAATTTACAGGTATTTTCTAAAAAGAGCCTCACTTTGAATTATATGCGAAGAAAACCAAGAAAACACATACACAGCCAGATAAATGGTAACGAATCACATTGCTTAAAGTGCACTTAAGTCAATTATTTCAAGTGCTGGATTTAATAAAGACATTTAGTTAATAGGAAGATAAGGAACCTCACACATAATTTCCAACTATGGGGAGCTACAGCGAAACTCTGGAAGATTTTCTAACCCTAAATTCAACGATTGAGCTAATACAATAACTAAATGATGATTTTCAATAATTAGTTTTAATTCTTTAAAGAAACCCACTACAATTAAAATATAAAGTTCAAAATTAAATATGAAGGGAAAAAAACTTCCGGTTCAGTTTATCTTACGAATACAGATTAAATATGATTCACGGCTCGCGAGTTTTTGTCGGTATTCTAAAAAAGTTCTTTAACCAAAATTAGGAGAGCATGCTTTCAAAAAATAACATTCATGTAATCGCACTCGGACGTAGACACTCCCAGTCATCAATATATGGGGTCGCCACTGGGATGAGTCACGGGACTGGGGAAAATGACAGAACACTTCCAGTGGAGTGGATCTGCCCGTCGTCGAGTTATTCAAAATATCTGACCTCACACGATGACGGCTCGCTCGAAGACTCGGCCAGTGTTTTTGCCATGAATATTTACACCCAATTAACGAGCTCTTAAAAGCTTTCGCGAGTGCTAATTGATGGCGATGCAGTCTAGTGCAGTTTTCTTACTTCATTCATATTTGTAAAACTTTTATGCTTCCATTCAGAAAATAAAATTGCAACTTTCTGATTTACAATATCGCCGTTAGTTTTTAATAGTTCATTTATTATATAACTAAAAGACGGAAGAGCGGAATACCATACTTAAAATTCCTACTTTTTTTTTTTTTTCGGTCAATTAAAGCATAAGTTTCAGGTTATTAAATAATATATTTTTTTTTTTTGGATAAGTAAAAGATGTATATCTTTCGATTATGATTTCCATATTTTAAATTCTTCTTCTTCTTCTTCATTGGAGGAACAGCCCCATGGTGGGTCATGCTTACTGTGTGCCGTTTGCTTATTGACAGATTTCGAGACAGGGGATGAGATTTCTTTGTAAGGTAAGGTTGTCGGCCCTACTGCTAACACTCTACAGTCATATTAGACCGGAACCTGTGGTTTAAAAGGTGGATTTCGAATCCTACGAACGTCCAAGGCACCAGAACGCTAGTCACTCGACCATCAGTCTCATGTTTGTCGGAATGCCTTTATTAGAAAATATTGCATACATTGACCATTGAAAGATTGTTTATAAAGCCACTAAACGAGTTGGTCACCGTATAAGAAATAAGCTTATAGCCTTACATTCTTGTATAGCCACTAAACGAGTATTTTTCTTACAAATATTAAGAAACATTATCACCTTTTTTTCAATTTTTTTGAACTATCAAATAGTATCCATTACTGTTTGAAGGTTCGTTCCCACCGAGGCGTGAGGCGGCGACTCGTCACGAGGCAGGAAGAAAATTTTTTTCGACCCGTTCACACCAAAGCTTCAGAAATCGCTTTACGCCTAGTGAACTTTTAGTTACTTCTACTAGATGGCAGATCTACTATTGGCGAGGTTTGTGATTGGTCAACGCCTCACGTCTAAATAATGAAAATGATAGATTTTTTTTTTTAAATTAAAATATGCTCCTCAATTCAAGTATATTTATTGAATAATATACTCCAAAATATAATAATTGTATAAGGAGTAATACAATGAAGCGATGAACATTAAAACTGTTATTTAACCTAATTGAAAATTTTGAGAAGTACATTTTTTTTTATTACAATTTCTAAAAACATCATCATAAGAGTTTTCATAATAAAGTTTTTTCAAATTGCATCTTTCATAAGAAATATTTACTTAAAATATTTCAAATTTAATAATTGCAATTTTAGAAATACATTAAAGATTTACGTTCTAATTTTTAATATTGATAGTTACCCGAAAAGATATTTGGTAGCTAAAACAGCCAACTTAAACAAACAATAAAAACTGGTTATTAAGAATTTGACACAAGGCGTCAACTTATTAAACAGAGTTATTAATGGCGAATGAACAACAGGCGGTTACTTAAAACCACCCAGTTGCGTTAAGGGTTCATATTCTGATCAACACTCTGTAGGGCGCATTGATTAATCACGTCGGATGTTCTATCAGGTCAGGCTTGAGATCTTGTTTTTGTCGTGACAACAGCTTTCAGATTTTTTTTTTTTTTTCTCCGCTTTCTTTTTTTTTCCCATCGATTATCCATAAGAACAATTAATAACCTTTCAGAACTAAGAAAAAATTCAAGGAGAAAAAAAAAATCACGGATTTTTCCATGCCAAATCGAAAGAGAATGCTTGGAATGTTTTTTTCTTGTAATATATTATTTTAGGAAATCAGAAATTAAAATTTTAGGTTGAGAAATTTAAACATTAGTTAAAACAAGCTAGCAAAGAATTAAAATTTAAGCTAGCAATCAATAAATTTTAACAAAAATATTTATAAACTAAAGTTAGAAAATCAATCAATAATATTTGAATAAATGCTTATATCAGTTTGCAGTTTAATGAAAATTTAATTATTTTTCAATTTATTCAATAATTTTAACTTATGCAGATTTATAACATAATTATGTATGTATTAAAATTAAAGAATAATTGATAATTACACCCATTTACTTTAAAACAGGTATCACTCTTAAAAAATATGCATTATGATCTAAAATGGATAATTCAAATAAAATTCAAAAATTTATAATCAAATTTTAAAGTTTAAAAATTTATAATCAATTGCTTCATTTATTCTTCTACAATAAATATTTCACATAATTTATCTAACTAAAACAATTTTTTTTATTTTTGTATTTTTGTTGAACTCTGGTAAATTAAAAAACCTTCGAACGAATTTCACAGAAATATTTAAGTAAGTTAAAAAATACTCTCTTGTCTTTTAATATTTAGAAAGCTGGCATGCTTATCCTATACTATCTACTATTCTAAATAAAGATAAAATTAAAATATATATATATTTAATTTTATTTGAAGTTGTTAAATGGGTAAATACATTTGTAAATAATGTATCTATCCCTTCCGTATATTTAAAAAGTTTTTTTTGAGATATATACTTGATTATACAAAACTGCTTCAAAGGAAAATTTGAAAAATATTTCAACCTTAAGAATATATGATTGTATTGTTGACGGTATTTGATCTACTATACTAAGCACATGTTCATCTAATTTATGGGCAAATAAGTTGTATGCAACCCAATACGTAATTCTACTAATTTATTGCTGGGTGCATGATAGCCAAAATGTACTTTTAACCCTCTAAACCATTAATCATTTTAACTCAGTCCATTTAAACTAAAGCGATGCTTAAGAAAATAAAATTTTTCTGAAGACAAACGTATTCTATTCTGGGAAAAATATTGAAATATCAAGGGAAAGACAAAGAGAGAAAACGCAGAAAATAATTTAAGACTACTTCAAGAAGCAAATCTTTTGTCTAAATTATTTCTTGAATAATTGAATCTTTCTAATTAATAGTAGAGAGACAGAATTTGAATTTTATAATAATCAATATTTTACGCAACATTATACATTTATTTACATTTGATAATATTATGAAACAGCATAAAAAATAATAATAATTTGTAATTCGTTTATGGGAATTCGTTAAATAAATTAGTTTATTATCATATTCACACAATTTTTACAAATCATAGTAAACTTATCACCTTATCACTGAATTTTAAATTTTCATTTACTTTTTAATTTGAAAACTAACGATTCATAAAAAAAGGATTATCTATAAAAAAAGAGGAACATTTGTCAGCATATCCGTAGTCAATGTCATCTCTATAAAATTGACTAAAAACATCAGAGAAAAAAAAATAATCATTCGTAATTCGTTTATAAAAAATTCGTTAAATAAATCCTTTTATTATCATATTCGCACAATTTTTAAAAATCATAGTAAACTTAACTGAATACTCATAGTTATCGCTGAATTTAAAATTTTCATTTACTTATAATTTGAAAATAATTATTTATAAAAAAAAATCATTTGTAAAAAAAAAAAAAATGAAAAGCATTCTTTCAGCATATATCCGCAGTCAATAGTCTTATTCATAAAATGGAAAGAGTCATGACTAAAAGCATCAGAGAAAAAAACAATCATTAGAAACCATAATATTATTTAAAAACTGAAGCGTACGCAAACATTTTACTTGAAATGATTGATAAAAACCCTGGAAGACGCAAACTGTGGCGGCGTTGAAATGAGGAGACACAGACGCGGGGAAAAAAGAAAAAGAATGGAAAAGAAATGAATACAAGAAAGATAAATGGATTCACGAAAGAAAAGATTTAATATTCAAATTAAAACTCTTACATGCTCAAGATCCATTTCGGGTTTTTTTTTTTTTTTCAAATGCTGATGTCTCTGTTTGTTATTTAATATACCGAAGACCGACGTCACATAAAAATCGAAATCTATCTGTAATCTGTAGAATTAGTCATTGTAGTGGGAATACCCTCTGTTTTCATGAATGGAATTTCCTTCTAGTTTACACGAAAGAAAAACAGAGTAATAACATGTAGAAAAAATACAGTTGATAAAATTTTGTTTCTGTTCTGTAAGCGGATCTAGGATGTCTCTCAAAAATGTAATCCTTAATGCATGCTAATAAGAAGCATATTTTTTAGCTTTTTAGATGCAGTTTATGCTATTTCTAACAAAGATGAAGTGTTATTAATGGAAATCGTTAAAGAAATTTACCACAGATATATTTTTAATATACTGAAAGAAAAATAAGAATATTTATCTTTTTATAAAATAGTTATATTTGAATTCTTTTTTTTAATTAAATTAGTGTAAGAAAATTTTTATATTTAATTTTAAATTTGAATTCATATTATGGAAATAAAATATTAATTTATCTATTTAAATACTAGAGATAAAAATTAAAGATAAATTCTTAATTTTTAATAAAGATTTCAATGAGAATCTTAAAAATTGTACTTTATGTTTTTAATACAAGCATGAACAAAAATCTCATGCAAGTGATAGTTGAACTATTTAATATCATTCGTAAATTAATTTTAATTCATTATGGAAATTTGTTTATACACCATAAAAAAATTAAGAGAGAGGGAAGCTATAAAAATTTACATAATAAGTGATAAAAAAAAAGTCATTAAGACACAAATTTAGTGGATCTTTAGGACTGATAGGATTAAGTGATAAAATATTCACTTTAAGGAATAAAAAGTAATTTTAGAAATTCAATTTCTAACTAAATTTTTAATAAAAATTCTTTTATTATCGTATATGCAAAACTTTTATAAATTCACTTACGAATGCATTTAAATTGGCAATATTATTCAAAAAATGCAATCGTGATCTTAAACCACCAAATTTACAAGCCGATCTTGTGGTATAATTGTACTCATTTTTTTTTTAAATTTTTAACGCCGAAAATGATCTCTTCCATTAGCTACATGTGTAGTAAAATTAGTAATGTTCTTAACACTTAATAATATGCTACATATGAAAATAAAACAATCGTGACTATAAATAATATATAATATTATTTTAGTGAAATATGGATTGTGCAATCGAAGAAATCTGATATATTTGTTGGTGTCATATCCCTGAAGAGTAGAAGATAGTCATATATCGTGGTGCTCCAGAATAATATTGACTATGTTAATTGCTAACTCGGAGTATGAATCCTCTTCCGAGAGATGGTCCAGACTGCAACATTGTGAAAATAATGTGTCACAAAAAGTGTGATTCTTATAAATTCTTGAAAATTCGAGTGTTTATATTTCCTTTGCGAAAATAATGAACCAAGTCAAATTAATTATTATTCATAGCATAATGAAAATGTAATCTTCTTGCTTGGAATCATCTTGTTTCTTCCTTTCTGGTTTGGCATTATTATGCCTTGTTTACCTTGCTTACTGCCTTCACAGGTTATGAAAAAAAAAAATTGCAAAATCTTACTCAGATGGTTTTAAATCAAAATATTTTAATTTAAAAATTTAAGATGTCTGTTATTCAGCAGTAAATTTTTGTAATTTATATGAGCAAAAATATAACAGTTGAACACATTTTGTTTTAATGAGTAAAATCTATAGAACCAAGAAACAAACTACAAAGCTCTTTTGGATATAAAGTTCTTTCTTACTCTTGGATATTTTATATGTCAGAAGATGCATATTATAAGACAATAATGACACTTCAATTTCTACGAAAAGTCTCGTAACTCTGTAAGATGCGGGGTATCTCACTTTTTCTTTCTGGGAATTATTATTATTTTTATTCACTTTTTATTTCTTTTTTATTTTTTTTTAAAGTACTAGCTGTACTTTATATGTTCTAATTATCGTTTAACTGTTAAAACATTGTGACTTTATTTGATCTGCAGTTTTATCCATTTCTTTCTTTTTCAATTTTACTCATCTTATTTATTTTCTTTTTGTTGCTGGAAAGTACGAGCAACGGTTCTTTTCTTCTAAAATGGAATTTGTATTCCGTCATAGGCAATGAATTCAAGAATTTCGAGTTTTAGAGTAGTTGCTTTATAAAGGTTTCATTTTCACTTTTGTCAATTTCTGTTATCTGTAGTAACGAGCATAACAGTACATCTCAAAGCACCAAGTCAATGCAAAAATAAATTCTTCTTTATATTCATTTAACAGAGATACGAATACATTCCAATTCGAAATACAATTGTGAAATATTTTTATTTTATAAGCAATCACGCCAAAATTTAATGCCTTTATCAATTAAATCATTTAATATAACACTAGAGGGTTAGACAAAATATTTTCTTAAACACACATTTCTTGCATGCTATATTCATTATGACATTCTCAAATGCTCTTTTGTCGAAATATATAAAAATAATGTAAGAAAGGAATAAAACTTAGAAGTTAACTAGTTTTATACTTATATTTTTTTTAGCTGGAAATGTTTAAAGCTCTTAGCAAAATATCTACAAAGCATATAATTCAGAAACCATTTTCGTAGCATTTGACGAAAACAACAGCGAACTTCATCATCAGATGAATTTATGACATGTGGAATTATTCGATACTATCATTTTTATTTCGTATGTCATCACTGTCATTAAATCTCAGAGTTAAATAAATTCCGAGGCCTTCTAACACGTAATAAACATTCACTTAGCACTTTCAAGTGATCGTTATGGGTGGTTTTCTGAGAACTTAGTTCCAATTTATTGGATTGTGATTTTTTTTTTTTTTTTTTTTTTTTTTTTTTGTCCTTATCGGCAGCAAATTATTCATCCGTATTGTGAGTTTATGCGACATTCGCCGGACTGAGAAATTGTTGATTGATCTAGTGTGGGAAACATTCCAAAAACTGAAAGGGTTGAAAAGATGATGAATGCTGTTTATGTTCGTGGGAGTTTTTAATTTCTACAGAAGTTATTATTAAGAGAAATAAGTATTTCTTGCTACTAATTAGAAAAAATAAATATATTTCTTAATGATAATAATGTAGATAAAATCATAGAATTTTTTTTTTAATAAATTAAAAGAAATTTTATCACGAAAGTGGAGCTTTTCGGAAAATATAAATTTCAAAATTTATACTATTTTAAAATAATTGTTCTGAAATCGAAGCGCATATTAACTAACATTTAAAATGATGACAAAAAAAATTTGTTAATTGTTGTTTGTTTGTTGTTTGTCTCTAAAATATAAAATGTTAGCTTATCTGTTCGAGTTATTTGTTCTATATTTCTTAGAATATAATGGAAAATGAGAAACATTATCAATAGTAACCGAAGTCATTCAACAGCAACTAGTGATCGAATTGGAATACTAAAAATCAAATGTAATTATAAAAAATAAGGTCTTTTTTTTTGATTATATTTTTGGCTTTAGAAAAATTATTCATTTTTCATTTTGTGATATATTAAGATATTTAGAATGTTTATTTTTAAACAAATCTTTTTATTATTAAATCTTTCATAGAATTATTATATTTCTTTTTATCTTGATTAAAGTGCAAGATTTTATCATAAAAATATAATCTCATAATTTGACTGAAACATAATGGCCAGTGACTTGCATTATGACGCTTGGTGTCACAGGTTTTCCGGTTAGAGTCCCGGCGGTGTCGTGGATGCTTGTCTAATATGACTGTAGTGAATAGGCTGAAAGCGCTACTCCGTAAAAACAAAACATCGCCTGTCTCGAAATATGCCAATAAGCAGACGGCGTTGGCCCACCCTGGAGCTGTTGCGCCAATGAAGAAGACTATGACTACTGCATTCAAAATTCCAGTTGCTTTTAGTCTTTTTTTTTTTTTTCATTTAAATGATTTGTTGTTGTTGTTGTCGTATCCCCCATGGAAGAAGGGAGGAGGGGTGCAGCTTCTGTTCTGATGGAGCACCCGTAGGTAGAAATGTAACTTCTGCTCTGTGGCGTTCTTACAGTCATTGGAGACCGGGACCTAAGTGGCTAAGCGGCTTAAAGTGGATTCTGAACCACTAGAAATATCCATGGCACCGCCGGGACTCGAACCCTAAAACCTGTGGCACCGAGCGCCAGAGATTTAATTGATTTAAGAGATTTAAATTATTTAATATTTGTAATAAATTCAGTTATAAATATGCATTACTATGGAAAGCACAAAGGAAGAGTTTATTTCGTTGCTATTTGAAATATCTTTTTTGATCAAAAGGAATTTAAAAATGAAATAAAAATTAAAATGAATTTAAAAATGAAATAAAAATAAAATGAATCACCAAAAGATCTAAACTACCAAAAGATACTTCTGCAAATTACTTCTAATACTTCAGGACTACAGTTACCTTTTTACTACTAAATCTAATTCTCCCTGGAAAATCTTATCTTTCTATGAAATGCATTTATTAGCACAACCGAAAAATTTCTCTTAATCCTCAGTAATGAATGAATTTTTAATCTGTTTTCATTGAGAATCTTCAACAATTCAATCTTTTTTAATAAATAAATTATTGCTTATTAATAATATGCATCTGATTTCTACGTTACAGCGTTAACATAGAGACAATATAGCATATTTGGAATAGTTTAATTTAAGGTTAAAATGTAAATAGTCATCATTTAAATATTATATATGATGCCTTTTCCAGACTATAAGCCTACATAATACTTTACATAAAATTTTCAAAAAGGCTGTATTTCATTCTTTTGTAACTACTTTCCAGAATCATTCATACAAGCTAGGTTTGCAAGGAGAAAGAGCTCTATTTGGCAGGCATATTAATATATAGGGAAAAAGTTAAGACATTATATGTTAAAACAGTATCGGCATAATTCTATCAAGCAATATATTCATATATTAAACTTTAAGCATTTTAAGAAAAATTTTAAACATTTTCTGTTGATTTTGAAATATGGTGATAGCTTTTAATATTACTATCTATTAGCCAGGAAAAAGCCAGAAATATGGAGAACATCCAAAGCAGCATTTTTTTTTTTATTACGTGTATATATAAGCCTATTCAATAAAAGTTATCTTTTATAATTTTGAACGTATAAAATATGGAAAAAATATAATCATTATAATTTGAAGAAATCATGTGTTATTTATTTACAAGAAAAAAAATTGATAAGCAATTTAATTGTATTCATTACGGATTCAAAACAATCTTCAAACAAAAAAGACAATTAACTATAAAAACTCCATGAATACAAAATTTATGGGTGTGGCGGCAGAAAAGAACAATGAAAAGAGTACAAAAAAAAAATTTGACCGATAAATTACTCTAAAATACAATTAAGCGCAAATATCTTTTTTTTTCAGTTGTTTTGTTTTTAATCGTATAAATCTCACATTCCCATATCTGTATTGAAATTTATGTGTTCTCTAACCTATTAGAGATGCTGTGAAACGAATCGACCTTGAAAATGCCTTCTTAAATACACTGGCTTTTGAAGAGGATAAATTAATACAAGTAGGACAAATATGCGTCTTAGCTATCTATCATGATTCGTTTCCTATCCCAAGGCCTTTAATTATTTAAAAAGCAATGCAACATAAAAATGTTCTTTCATTCAATACTGGGAAGAAGTTTAAATGGTGGGATCATTTGACGTTGATCGTGAAAGCTGTCCTGTACATTAGGGATGTAATTACGCAAAGCAGAACTGTTAGGAGGGACTTTTCAGACTTCCGTATTATTATGAAAGAAGATATTGACTTTCAGGGCTGGAACCTCCGACGTAATGAAGAAGAAGCAGCATATGAAAGGGCTATTAAAACCCTGCGAACAAAAGAGAAAAAAAACGATGATCATCACTGTATATGGAAGAGGCTTATGTACCTATCAGGTTTTCTTCATGTTCTTTTAAACTTATTCTGGTTTTTAATAGGGCGAGACTGTTACTATATTTGTTTATGATTAAAAATTAAACTCAAACACATGTGTTCTCCTTTTTAGGTATCACAAATAAGTACATTTATTATATATATATAGATATATATATATTTATTTAAATAATTTATTTTAGATTCAGTTTAAGAAATTCTGGAGAAATTAATGAAATATAAATTTATTATGGTCACCCAGTTACAATAAATCATATATATATATATACCAAAACACTCGCACTTGATAATTATTTTTAAAATTAATGATTAAATTAACTAATAATTATATTTAACTACATTGGAAGGCATCAAATACCACCGAGTCGAAATAATGATTGATTCTTATAAATTTTATCTACTAAAACAAATAATATGCATCAAATAGTTTTGATGTGTATTAATGATGTGCAAAAATAAGCAATGTTTTTTCCCCCTGTAACTCAACAAAGAAAAAAATCACAACAGAGACATGAAATTCTGAACAGACATGAAATTCTGAACAGAGACATGAAATTCTGAACAGAGACAATATTTTGTACTTAAAGGATGGAGGAGGAATCTAACATAAAAATCAATAGAACATGTACAGTTTGGAATCAAATTAAATAAAGACTTTGCCAGAAAAGTAGCTCTCCTGGCTAGAGGTCAAATGCTCGTTTGTCCGAAAGGGAACACAACAAACAAATGTCCCTACCTTTTGTTTCTTGCTACAGTTTCTCCATAACATCAGTTTATTCAACAGTTCTTCAGGTAATAGTGTCAGTTCCTCATTAAATATCTGTTTCTACGGTCGGGGTGTTCTGCCGGATATAATCGTGCCGAAATGCGTCTAACCAAAGTATAAAATTAAATCAGGGTAGTACATTTTCCAATCCATTCTAGTGATATCTTCACTTTCTGGAAGCTCCTCCATAAAAACTAATAATTATGCAATCCAGTGTAGACTTATACACCGAAAGTTCTACTAGCAGCTCTTCATGGATGTCTACTAAAAAAATCATTATTGCTTACGTTTGTACGCCAGTGTATTTTGTTGAAGTGGTTGCTTTAAAGTTAAAATAATACATTCAATTAGATTTCAATTTAAAGGACTCTGATATTTAGTAATTTTTTTTACAAATTCAGAGATTTTACGCCAAAATATGGTTTCCTTATTTCGAATGCGTTTAACATGTCGTGTTTTCGACTTCGGCTGTGTCCTATGACAACAAAAACAATCATCAAAAGTCAGGGTACCCTAAACAATGATTTTAAACATAATGCATCATTTAGTAAAAAAAGTTAGCACTTAAATAGTGTTAATGTTTTATGTTTGGAATATCTTAAATTTGCATTAAAAAAATGTTCGTTTTATTCTAAAAATCTTCAATCTGAAGTCGCATGTATGCAGTCTCAAATCAGATTGCAAAATCAATTCGCTGAGAGAAGTTGCGGAGTAGCCTTCGAAAAGATCGCGTATATAGCTATATTTTTATTCTTAACAAGTGTTTTAGTCCTTGATCCTAACTAACAAAATTTATATGTATTTATGTGAAACATTGCACCTTGGTTAAGCGATTACATATCAGTCCCGCCTATTGCATAATTTCGGGGTACTACTATATATGATCGCATCTGAAACATGATCACTAACAGCAAGAGAAGAGAAAATGTTGGCAATCTTAGAAAGAAAAATGCTACTAACTATTTTTGGGTGTATCAATGACAAAATTGGAGAAGAAGAAGATACAATTTTGAACTTTACAAACTTTTTAGAGAAATTGACATTCTAAAATTTGTTAAACTGAACAGAATGAGATGGGCCGGTCATCTCATGAGAATGGAAAGTGATAGAGCTGCTTTGAAAGTTTTGGGTTTGGAAAAGTTTTTTTTCCCCTTTGGAGAACGACCAAGGGGCAGACCGAAAAAGAGATGGGTCGACTGTTTAGACACTAATTTTAATGCTATTAAGATCAAATACTGGTGATCTACGGCCAAGAGGAGAACAGCCTTGCTGGATCTTTTAAAGAAGGCCAAGGCCCACAACGGGCTGTCGAGCCAGTTATGATGATGACTATATATGATCAAAGCTATTTACTATTTGAAAAGAATGCATATATGCTTTTGATAATTGGACACACAAAATTTAGACATTAAACGATTTGTAAAACGATTCATAAAAAGAGGTAAAGGATTTGTCAGTTTGAAGGACGAATTTTTATGTAAGCGAATCCAAAATAAAAGAAGGTATTTTTGTCGGATCTTAAATGAAACGACTATTAATGAAAATCTTAATTTCAAAAATAAAACCTAATTCTGCTAAGAAAGCAGCTTCAGAGACTTTTGAAAACACATATAATGATTTTGTAGAAATATTAAGTCTTAAATTTTTAAAAAGTAGATGATTTATTTATTATTAGACCCATTTAGGTCTTTGAGATGAAATATACTACATTTAAAATTTCATCTCCTTATTTACACTTGAATTTTCGTCGGAGCATTTTCTAATGGCCATGAAGAAAGATTCCAGTGGGATGCATTATAAATGGAAAAGACATCAGTAGCAAATGGAAGTAAACGACATTTGCGGATTAATGCTGGAATAATCCTTTACGGGAGATGTTGTGTGTTGTGACTAATCCTCAGTGTCCTGCAGTGAAGCACGGACATCCCATGAGAAATCTACTCATGGATGTAGGGAAAGGGAGGCAGCTACTATTATCATGGAGCACCCGTAGGTAGAAGTCTGACTTGGCTCCGTGACGCTTTTACAGTCATTTGAAACCGGGATCTACGGCTTAAAGTGGATTCGAACCATTGCAAACGTCCACGGCACCGCCGGGACTCAAACCCGAAACCTGTGGCACCGAGCGCCAGACATTCAGCCATTCAAGTCCACGGGAGATACTAAAAGCACAATGCAAGAAATAAAATTCAACGAAATATGTTTCAGTGGGATACTTTATAGATTTGTTAATAAGATAATGAAAATAACACTATTTTCATTTTTACCTAAATATTATAAACTAATACGTTAATCTATTAGTTGATATAAAATATTTTATTAATATAAAGTTATTTATTTTCAATACTATATTATATTATGTTTTAAAAATGGTACAATCTAGTCTGATTTGGAGGTCATATTTAGATATAGGCAGGGCCGGATTTAGATGAAAAGAGGCCATGGGCTTATGAGGCACACTTATGAGGCCCTTTCACCTCCCATTTTTAAGTTTGTAAATAACATGAGAGATAGTAAAGTACATCATTACTGTGATATATATCAATATGTTAAATGAAACATGTTGTGACTGGTACTAATCTTTATAAAAAAAATGTGGCGAAGATAATATATAAAAAAATAGCTCGCGAACACTTATTTGGATAATAAATTTAAATTAACTTATTTGGATAATAAATTTAAAAAAAACATTTATTTGAACATTTATTCTCAGCACCATATATAGTATTTGTAACAATAACTAATCAAACATAACACACAACATTTACAAAGAAACAAAATTCAAATAATAAAAAAATTTGACTACGAAAATAAAATATGCAATAAAAATTATCATATTTTCTATCAAATTAAATTAAATATATTCAATACATTGAAGATTAAGCAAATTCAATTCAGATAAATTTATTTCATAATAATTCGCATTTAAAGTTTAAGTATTTTATGAATTATTATGAATTTTAAGTTTTAAACTAAACCAAAAATGGACCATGCTATACATCAATTTTTTCATATATATAAAAATAAATTCTGTGAATAAAAACTGACAGCAATTTTCACGTCAACGATCAAACGGAAATACAATGGAATGGGATAAATGGAAATTTTTCGTTCACAAAAGTATTAAATCTAATTTAAAATCAAATAAAAAAAAAAAGGTTAATAAAAATTTCTTATGGTTACTAATCATTTTTGTATTACCTTTTTTAAAAGAATCAATTAAGAAAAAATAATTTATGTTCAAAACGCACTGGAATAATAAATTTTTTTAAATATTTTCTTTTTATTATTGGTATTATTTTATATTAGTAGACATGATCTTGCGTTTTCCAGGTTTTTGAAATTATTTTCTTACTCTAGGGGAATTTAATTAAGTACGAAGAATGTTTTCATGAAATTCTAACATAATAACATTAAAAATAAAATTTCCTCATTCGAGACAATATAAAGTCTTGTATTAATTTTTATTAAACAACAACAACTTAATACATAGTCAGCAATTGTCATCAGTAAGCTTAGTTTTTGTGCAAAAAAAAATACCTTAAAAAGTAAGAAATTAAAAAAATACATATATGTTTGGCAAAAATCTTGAAGGCTTTTTTTCGCCAAAACGCCAATTTAATACATTTTTTTGTGCATTAAAAATATAATTTACGAAACAAATAACAAAGTCATTTTGTTATCCATGTAAATTGTTTATATTAATCACTAATACAAACAATAATATTTTTCATAATATTAAATGTAGAAAATAAATAAAAATGAAATGTATGGGAAATTTCAATACAAATGACATTAGAAATTTTTTAATTTAAAAAATAGCATTTAGTTGTATTTAATTATAATTAATAAAACCCATACTAAAAGAGTGACAACATAAAATACTCATAAATGCTTAATTCTTTTTGTTATCGAAATGTTAAAAAAAAATGTTTTATAAAAATCGTAGCAATTCTGAATGTAAAAAAATAAATTTTTAGAATTTAATAGAAAAATGTTTGAAACGAACAAAAAAGACATTAAAAGACGACAGAAATGCAAAATCCTTAATTTTTAAACGTTAAAATATTCCTAAAAATAAATAAAAACTATTTTTAACTAATACACTCAAATGTTTACAAATAATTTATTAAATATAAATGAAAGCAGAAGAATTTTTGGCTGTTGTAATTTTAGAATATCAAATTTTATTTTATAATTTTCAAAATTATAGTTTTATTTAAATAAAAAAAGTGTTTATTAAGAGTTTATCTTAAATTCCATACGTGCATCAAATAACAAAAAATAAATAAATAAAGTAAAAATAAAATTTTGAAAAAGTATTGGATATATCAATGTTACGGATTTATGTTAGCTACATTATAAATTACAATTATTATCATTTAAATTATTTTTACTATATAGTTATTTTTTTTTTTTAATATTATGCAACACGCTGATAAAAGCTGAAAATTATGACCGAAAAGACTTTTAAAAGACGCAATTTATCAATTTACAATGAAAAATATATTTGTTTAATTGAAAATAATGCACATGAAACTCATAATTTTTGGCTGTTTATCATATAAAACAACCCTATAAGTTCAAAAGGAAAATTGTACGGAATTAAATTGCAGATAATCTGTAATTGTCTGTAATAATAATCTATAATCTAAATTGTATGGATTAAATAATTCAATTTTTATATCTGCATATAAAAATCGGCACATTATATAATCGATTAAACCTTAAAATAAAAACAGTATCATTCTAAAAATATTCGAATTTTATTTCGATTCTTTTCGATTATTCAAATTCGATTTAACATGTAAAAAGTCATAATGAAGTTATGTTTTTTATTTTGATAAGTAAATCTGAAAGGCGTAACTGAGTTCAGTAAATAGTAAGTTAAATACCCTTTTCAATTATTTTTGTTATAAACGTTGTTCCTTTACTTATATATATTTTACTAAACTTAGTACTCTGATTAAATGAATAAATTTATAGAATCATCTCTTTTTTTAAAAATTTTTAAAAAAAAGAAGCCTTATAAATATCTTGGAACAACCTTAAAAAATTGCAAAATACAGTAACAAATGGTTATTTATAAATTCTAAATTAAAAAACATATTAAAATCTAGAATTCCAAATACCTAAAGAAGAATTATTATAAAAGGGCTAGAAATTTAGTTAAATTAAAAATATAGTGAAATATATATATATGATATATATATATATATATATATATATATATATATATATATATAATATATATATATAAAATAAAAGTGTAAATAAGTATATATATAAAGTGTTAAGATATATATATGAAGTTAATTAATTAGTTTAATATTATTTTATTAAAATATACAAAGAATTTAAAATACGTATGAAAAATGTATTGCAACGCTACAAAATCTTTCGGTTAAATTATCACAGAACTAAGCATTCTGGCGTAAAAATATTTTCATTAATGTTGCATTTATTATTAAATTTTTTTTTCTTATCAGAACTATTGTTGTTTTACCCATATAAATATTTCTAAATTTATCACATCATTTAATGTTCTTTGAAAAATAATTAACGAAAAGCGGAAAAATAAGAAAATTCTAAAACAATTCTATAAATTTGACTGTCTAAATTCTTTAAAAAGTTTTGCATTTAAAAAGAACATATATTTACCTTTCCATATGCTCCAATTAAAAAGGGAAATAATAAAACATTCTTTAAGATAAAGTTAACACATTCACAGAAAAATGAAAACGATTTTTTTCTATAAAAAATACTTTTTCGAATTAAAATATTTAGTAATGAAATAAATTAACATAAAAATCGTTCCTTAAAATTAATCAATAATAAAATAAATCATTCATTGATTTAATCAAAAAATTTTTAAATAAAAAAAAAACTTTCCAAGTTGTGCAGTAATATTTTTAAAATTTTTAATTTAATTGCTAATTGTGGAACTTTTTGATACAGAAAAATCTATAAAAATAAAAATAAAAATATTTTTCGAATTAAAAATATTTAGTAATGAAATAAATTAATTAAAAATCGTTCACTAAAATTAATCGTTAATAACATAAATCATTCATTGACTTAATCGCAAAAGCATTAAAATAAAAAACTTTCCAAGCTATGCAATAATTTTTTTTTTAATTTTAAATTTAACTGCAAACTGTTCAACTTTTTTTATACAAAAAAAAAATTGTCTCTCTAGAACTTTTAGTATCATGTCTTTCGCACCATTAAACGTTATCGATTCAATAACACCCACCTGTTGATTTTTTTCGTTTCTGGCATCTACAAGGAAAAGGGCAGAGCACCAAAGGATACCGAGAAACATCAAGAGATGAGCATGTGTTCCCTTCTTCATCACTTCTCACAGTTATTAGAACAGAAGAAAAACTCAGAACAACATTTGAAACGATTCGGAATGGCAACTTGCACCGCAGTGCTCGAATATCATCTGCGAATGACTACTGACCGTGAAGGAGCGAGCGGTCTTTTCTTCAGAGAAGTCGGAGTTGAAGTGAGTGACTGTTGCCGAATCGCAGCGGGATGTAAAAGAGAAAAATAAAAAAGAATGCTCAAGATACTGGCTGCAATGATGATAGAAAAATAATAATAACAAAGACAAGCGCATGGGACGATTTTTTTTTCTTCCTGTTTTTTAAAAAATCTCTCAACGCATTACTATTGATAGAAGTTTAAAGTTCCCATTTCTGTAAGGCGGTTTTCCCTAACGAATTTGACCCTCAAAAAAGAACATAACATAATTATATCGTGTTAATTCCGCATGACTAAAAGCGAAGAAATTCGAAGTATGAAACAGATACTCTTTCGATGGGTAGAAAGTTACTCAATTTTTAAAAGATTAAGCGTTGATAGAAAATAAAGAAAAAGTAAGTTATTTTTATTAATCAAATAATATCTTTGGTTCAAAAAGGTCAATGTCAATTTTTCATTCATCTTTCACATATGAGCATTAGCAGTTAAATTTGTTAAGTGTATTTCTGTATTTCTCATCGTTTTGCTTCATAGGTTAAATAGGTAAATGCTTTTGTTTTTTTTCAAAGATCATTATTTTTATTATAAATTTGAAATTTATAATATAATATATATAATTCGATACTGTTAATATGAAATTAATATATATCACTAATTAAGATGTGATTAATTGTTTTCAAAGAGCAAATGATTTTGAATTAAATATATTGGCATTTTCAATTTAATAGAATTATTACATATTTCATTTTAAAAAGTAGCCAGTATTGAACTGTGGAATTTATGAATCTTTAATCAATTAATTTTAAAATGCCTTCATTTAGTACAAAAAAAGATTTAAATTCTGTCATCGTATTTTATTTTTATTTATTAGATATAAAATTTCAAAAAAAAGGTTCAAGTTATAAAAAAATTTAAATATTCCTGATTTATAATTATTTTTACATAATTTCGTATAAAATCTTTCAAAATATATTTCAGCAAATGATTTATACACATTTCAAAAAATAATTAATTATTAATTAAACTTTCTGTAAACTGAAATTCTTTTATAAACGCTATATTAACAAGAAAATAAAGAAATATTATCTGTATAGTATTTTGTTGTATAGTATTTGTTCTGATGTAAAGAAGATTGATATATTCTGAACTATTCTCGAATATAACTTTTTTTTTTTTTTTTTTTTGCTTAGAATCTTAATCTTTCATTTATAAAGCTTTTTAAGATAAATTTATTCATGTGATGATTTTAAAGACTTTGATTTATATCTAAGAAAGAAAACTTATTTATACAAATATTATGATTTCATTTATTAGGATTTTTTTCTTTACGAATATAGCACAAAATTCTTCATTGTTTTAACAACAAAGTACCTTTTAATTTTCAATTTTAATTCTTTCATATAATTTTTGAATTAAATAAATAAATTGTTTTATTTTGAAATTACGAATATTTACTAAGTCTATTTTATTTATTATTTTATTAAAATGGGCAATTCATGTAAAAGTTTCAATAAAGACGAAAAATAATTTTTTTTTTTTTTTTTATGAGCATGATTAATTGGTGCCTGATGGCCGAGTGACTAACCTCTGGAGCTCGGTGCCACAGGTTTCGGGCTCAAACCCCGGCGGGCCTATGATGTTTGTAGTGGTTTGGAATCCACTTTTAACAGTTGGTTCTGGTTTACTATGACTGTAGAGAGTTGAGCATAGAGCTGACAACTCTACTCCGTAAAAAGAAAACGTCTCCTGTCTCGAAATCTGACAGTAGCCAGATGGCCTTGTCCCACCATGGAGCTGTTGCGTCAATGAAGAAGAAGAAGAATGATTATTTACCCATAATTTTTAAAATTGGAAGATAAAAAATGAAGATAAGTTTTTATTAATATATAAGTGACCTTTAATACCATGTGGCCTCTGTGATGACCAATTGGCTAGCTCGTTGGTCTTTGGTACCACAGGCTTCAGGTTCGAATCCTGGCGGTGGAATGGATGTTTGTTAGTGGTTCAGAATCTCCGTTAAACTGCAGATGCCGGTATAATTAGCTATCGTGTGCATAAAATGACCGTAGAGTCAATTTGAGGTTTACGGTGTTCCATGGCTTTATATGGGCCTAAACTACTAGCTGAGAGTAAGTCACATAGTGATATAAAAAACATTAGTAAACAACAAAGCAGTAAGTAACCAAGGTCTGTCCCAAATTACCAGTTCAAAATAAAATAAAAGAGTAACGAGTAAATCAGAGAATTTCAATAATAGAAAACATAAATTAAGAAAAAAAGAAATATAAAGTAAAAGTAAAGAAAATAATTAAAAAATAAAAGAAGAAACCAAAAATAAAAAACACCACAGGATGGAGTTACAGCTGCTAGAAATGATGACTAAAGGAACAGGTCAGGGTGCTATGACTGTAGAGCGACAAACCAAACCAAATCAATAACACGTTTGTTTCGAAAACACATAAATATAGAAACCAAATAGAAAAGCTTTAATTGAATTAAAGAAAAACTCACACAATATAATTACGCACTTTAATTCAAACCAAGGAGCAACATTAAAATTTATATTTTTTTTCTCAAACTTAAATAATTTTAGCATAACTTAACCTTTTGCTAACATAAACAATCATAATCTTTTTTATTTCGTAAAATAAAGTATAAGACCTATTAAAAATAATAACATTTCGATTAACAAAATAATAACAAAACAAAATAATTAAAATAATAACATTTCGAGGATATAATCCTCGAAATCACTTGTGAAATTCTGATTACCTTTCAGGAGATCAATATCTATTGCATCTCAAAACAATTATTAACGAAAAGTAGGTTCAATATTGTTACATTTTTAAACGGCAATCGATAATATACAAAAGAAAAAAATTACTCTTAAACATTTCAGTTGATGTAATGGTTGTCGTGCCTAAAATATCATACTCATTAATCTTGCCTTAAAACGTCGACCTTCTATTGCAAGGAGCTTAAAGGCATCTAGCTACCCATAATTTATAACTAGAAAAATACTTTCGTGTAGAGCTGTACAACAAAATCGTGAAACTCATAAAGGAAAACTTGATCCACTTTCGACGGACCACATATTCTTCAGAAGAGTTGATGATACAAAAGAAAGAATCGTTAATAATCATCAAGAAGAAAAATCGCGTTGATTTTCTGAGATCTTTTTAAGCGATCATGGTGTATCAATCAAACATCGAAAGAGACGGTGATGAAGACATCACTGTCAGAACATGTTACGATAGCCAAATGCTTCTGGCATTGGAGACATGGTTTCAAATTTTGCATTACTTTCTGTAGGTGGTCCTGCTGCAGTCTTTAATCACAGTTAGAAACGGCGATATAAGAGATATTTAGAAATGACGATTTAAGTGGTATTTAGAAATGGCGATTTAAGTGGTATATAGAAATGGCGATTTAAGTGATATTTTTTGCCAAATCAGTAGAAATATGATTTTGGAAAATTGCATGTGGCAAAAATATTTTTATTTTACTGTTACTTATCAAAGTTGAGTTTTCTTTGTGAACAAAAAAAAAATGTTCATAAAATAAAATGCATATTAATCAAAGATTTGAATATTGTTGCCTTAATTTTTGATATATTGATTTTGTGATATTTAGAAATGGCGATTTAAGTGATATTTAGAAATGGCGATTTAAGTGATATTTAAAAATGGCGATTTAAGGTATATAGAAATGACGATTTAAGTGACATTTTTTGCCAAATCAGGAGAAATATGATTTTGAAAATTGTATGTTGCAAAAAAAAAATTTTTTTATTTTATTGTTACTTATCAAAGTTGAGTTTTCTTTGTGAACAAAAAAAATGTTCATAAAATAAAATGCATATTAATTAAAGATTCGAATAGTGTTGTCTTAATTTTTGATATATTGATTTTGAGATATTTAGAAATGGCGATTTAAGTGATATTTAGAAATGGCGATTTAAGTGGTATTTAGAAATGGTGATTTAAGTGGTATATAGAAATGGCGATTTAAGTGATATTTTTTGCCAAATCAGGAGAAATCTGATTTTGGAAAATTGCATGTGGCAAAAAATATTTTTATTTTACTGTTACTTATCAAAGTTAAGTTTTCTTTGTGAACAAAAAAGTATTCATAAAATAAAATGCATATTAATTAAAGATTTGAATATTGTTGTCTTACTTTTTAGTCGTTGTTTTTTTATGATGAATTCCCCTGCTTTAGAAATAACACTATCATTAGATAATTAGAATATTTTTTTTATTTTTCATACATGAATAAAATAAATTTAAAGTAAAACAATTTTTTTAAATACATTTTAAATTACAGACCAGTGGGCCCCAAATCAACGCTAATTCTTTTCATGGAGTCAAAGGAACCACATTAAAATTAAGAAATTTATAATGCCAAAAAAGTATAACACCTAAAACTTAACGATAAAAATATTCAGTTATGATATGTTCGATTTGCATAATCAGTTTGCCAATATTTCACCAGACCACAAATTTTCATTTTTATTCTGTACAGATGCTTATTTGTTGCATATTCTTATTCAGTGCAGATGCTTATTCGTTGAATATTCTTATTCAGTGCAGATGCTAATTCGGTGAATATTCTTATTCAGTGCAGATGCTAATTCGTTGAATATTCTTATTCAGTGCAGATGCTAATTCGTTGAATATTCTTATTCAGTGCAGATGCTTATTCGTTGAATATTCTTATTCAGTGCGGATGCTAATTCGTTGAATATTCTTATTCAGTGCAGATGCTTGACCAATTATATCCAATTTCAAGAAAATAACAGATCTAAGAATAGCAGAGATTTCTAAAATAGAATTATTCCAAGTTTTGTCTCCCATGCTTTCGTTTATTTTGATTTATTTCTCATGACAGCTCTTATACTTCTATTAAAAATAACAGCATAATAATTGCTATTGAAATTATTGAACAATTTCAATTTGTTTTCCAAAAGGTTTATTATTCATTACTTTACAATGGGGAGATTCATTTACAAAATTATATACAATACTTAATCTTTAAAAGTAATATTTTTCGATATGGAAAACAATTGAAGAAAATTTAACGAAACTAAAAATTATTGCTATTCAAGGATATTTATCTGTGAATAAGAAATATTTAAAATTACAATAACATTTCATTAATTATATACGTGCAATTTTTCGATAATATAAATTTTAATCACAATTTAAATTATTTTGAAAATTTTCATCCTCAATTGAATGCTTTATTTATTTATTGTAAAGCTATAATATAATTTTTGTTCAAAATAACACATAATATATTCTAATAGTCGTTTCTACTGTTGTATTTGTATAAATATATTATCTCATATAAAATTCGTTACTGTTAAAGCTACTTTAATTATTTTTACTCATAAAATTATCTCTTTTTAATAAAATTTACATGTAACCTTCTTTCTTTACTTGATAAATAGCATACAACTTTCCTTAAAATTACTTGAAATGACCTACATATACAGAACTTAAACATGTTCGAAAGTATAACTTATGCATAGCAACAGTTCAAAATTTTTATTTAAGAAAAATTTAATTAATTTTTTTTTCTGACATAAATATCCATTCCTCCATATTTTTTTTTTTCGGGGCGGAAGTAGTTCTTCAATTCATTTTATAGTTCTCTAAAAAAATATTTTAATCAAAGATTTGTGGAAATATTATTTTTGTGGTCTTTTAGGTGTGTCTTACATTAGATTTGGTGTTTACTTACAAGTGCAACCTTTTTTATAACTATCACAGCCTCTTTAGTCATGTAAAAATGTCTCATCTAAAGATTCAACTGCACGAAAGCTTAAGGCTATCTTTCACATGACTTATGTAGTAATTTAGTTTAAATCTAAAAGATAGTGAATTAAATTTCTTTAAATCTTTTCCTACAAATTCAATGTTCAAAAATACGCTATGGACAGGGTTAACAATATTCTAAATATAAACGCCTACGTCTTTAAGCTTTTTAAAACTGTTAAATGTACTGTTGAAATTTAAAAATTGTTACAGTAGAATGTGGGTTAAAAGTTAGCCTATTTTTTATTCATTCCGTGCCGATTTTCAAATTTTATTTTCTTGAAAACAACTATTCGCTCAAAATCAAATAATATTTAATTTAATCGATTTCAAAATAAATTTTCTTGTAAATCGAGTTATTTATCAAATAATTAAAAATCATTCAATTATAAATTCCTTGAACTCCTTGAATTCTTTTGTGTATATTTTCTTCTTTTTTTTTTTTTGTTATGTTTTTTCCCCTTTTTGTATTGAAATTTAAAAATTCAATTATTTGAAAACTATTTATTTTATTGCACGTATGATAAAAAGCAAACACTAGAGGTACTACAAAAAAAAAAAAGCATTTTATTTTAAAACCTTCTCATTTTATAATTCAAATTAAACATATGCATCAAAAATATAGTAAAATTTCTTTAATTTAACAAAAATATTAAAATAAATTAATTTTTATGAAATATTTCTAATTGTAATTATTTTAAACAAAATTGTTTTAAAAAAGATACAGAAGGAAATAAAAACAATTTAAAATGGCAAAAAATACACATTACATATTTATTAAAGAATGAAAAGTAAAGCCATACCGAATTATGTGACCAATGAATTTCTAACCTAATGAATTTCTTGTAAGGTTTCAATTACATGGTGCTAGATATGTCTTTGGAAATTGTTTAATATGTCAACATCATCTAACACATTTAATATTACAAAAAATGCCATGGCAACCTTTTTTCTTGGTTGCTAGGATACTGTGTTGATATGAAGTTTGAGTATAGATACAAAGTCATTTCAAATATTAAGGAAATCGTAAGTTGTAATTGTCTTACTTACTTCAATGATATCACCAAAATTGTTCGTGGGATAAAAAATTGTCTTTTCGCTTTAAAATTATACTTGAACTGTAAACTGTTTATCCCTTTTAGTTTGATAGTGGTTTGAATGGCGGAAAGTAACTGTGTCCAAAACGAGAAGAATGCCAGAGATGGATAGCGAAAGACCATGCACCAGATACGAGGATCAAGATATGAGAACTTCTGACGCATATAAAACAAATAATCTGCCATTCCGATTCGACCATCCCTCAAAGTGGAATTATGGAAACTGTGTTTTCAATGCCAGTGATGGGGTAATGGAAAAAATACGGTGTCACATCTGAAGCCCATCAATGTGTTCTTGATACGAAACGAGAACATATATTGTTTCGACCACGAATGCCGAATATGGTTCGAAGCCTCCGTGTATCCATACCATGCCTCTTACTTACCATACAAGAAATCACAAGTATTGGGAACATTTATCAAGTGTCGGTATGTATCGGAATCGAGGATTCAACACTGCTATTGATCGTGCTGGAGCTTAAAAATTAAATGCGAATTTTTGAAAGTACACTGATTTTTTCCGTTGAGAATCAATAATATTTTAAATTGTGATTTTTTTTTTTTCCCCCATCCGCTAGCTGTATGCATTTTCTCATAATTATTCTCATAATAAAAACAGTCAATTGCATTCTACATTTATTTGGTAAATTTCGAAATGATGAAATATAGAAATACAATATAGAAACTGGCTAAGTAAATATAAGTATAGTATATAGTAAGTAGTGTATTTAAAGTAAGAGTATCAATAAATTAAATGCTGTTTCTACAATTAGTTGGTCTATTCTTAATGACTTAATGCGTTCACTTTTTTTTACAATTTCACAGACTAAATGAATATTTTGTGCGAAATTTTTTTTACATAAAATGTTATATATTTTCATGTATTAATGTAACATTACCAAGTTAAAAGTTCATAGTGCAAAAAAATTATTATGTTTATTTAAAATACTGTTAAATATTTTTGCCTATTTATGAATGATAAAAGTTGTTTTGTTTATAGATAGCAACAATAAACATTTTTATTTTAAACTACAAAATGGTAACTCCTGATTATGTGGGAGAAAAAAAGCAAACATAATAATATTTTCCAAGAATGCTTAATAAAACAGAATACAAAATTTGTAATATTATTTTAATGCATAAAATTTTACTTTGATCATACAATAATTGAAAGCATTGTGTATAGAAAATTCGTGGCTGAAAATAGCTTGTACTTGGTGTGGTAGTGATACAAATAATAATACTTAAAAATATTGCACATTGTCTATCATATATATATATATATATTTTAAATTTGGCGTAAATACTTTTGAATTTATAATTTTATTAAATTGTTGGATTTTTAGTTAATCCAGTTAGCTTATAATATTTCAGATTTTCATTTAAAAACTCATTTTCATTTCGGGAACTCCTTTACAAAATTAAATATGCATATGATTGTGTGTGTGATAATCTCTCTAAATGAAATATTATAAACAATTAATGACCATATAAATTATAAGAAAATTCAAACAAATGTAAATAAATATCTATATATGTAATAAATAAATATGTAAAATGCAAATAAATATATATAATCTCACTATATAAATTTAAATAAGTATGTTTTCGGTTCTGCTAGAGGAAGCCATATTATTTAACTGTTTTCTGAAATGTTTCATAATATTTTCAAAACATTGGGTAACTTCAATGATATATTTTAGATCATTATTCAACACATTTTTAGATTCTGTAATTTTTTGTGGGAAAAAAAGAATGACTCTTACAACGCATTACGATCACGCCATCTATCGTCAATAGCAAAACCTAATTTAAAGCAATTTATCATCTCTCTCTCTCTCTTTTTTTTAAGTTTTAGTTTGTTATGCATTTGTTCTTAATTTCAATGTTCTTTTTATAAATAAATTTTTCTAATGAAGGAAGGATTCTTAAGAGAATAATAAAAAAAAAAAAAAAAAAAATACATTTTTAAATTTTTATATGGTAGAACAAATAGAAACATTGTCTTTTTTTTTTTCATGGAACATTTGTAGAAAATTTTCTTAATTTAAACAATTTTTCCAATAATAAATCTGCAAACTTTGTCGCATTATTAATTGATTGCAAGATTTCACAGAAATTTTCAAGAGCATTTGATAGATGCTTAGATATGTATTAGAAAGCAACAATTATTCGAAAAAAAAAAAATCTATCTCATCACATGAAAAAAATTGTCTGAATTCAAAGGTTATTAAAAATTGAAAACAAAAAAACTGAAGTATTTAATTAATAATGGTAATTAGCACAGATAAGTGCAAAATTATAATTAACTAATATAAAAACTTTTTTTCTTCAAAAAAATTGTTTGCAACAAATTTCACACACTAAAGGCGAAAATGTATTTTTAATGGAAATGCTTATGCCAATGGATCGGTGTAAGAAATTCAATAACATATAAATTAGCTAATGAAATTTAAAAAACTTAAATTACAATGCAATAAAATATTTGAATATTTATAAAATATAATTAACTTATTTGTATGAATAAAGAGATATTCTTCAAAAGCATTAAAATTTTTTTTTAATGTCCTTATTTTCCAATATTATACCACCTCTTTCTTGGACAACTTCTAAAATGGTATTCCAATTTACTCATAAGCTATATTCGATTAAAAATGATTGTAAGTATTGGTGCTAATGCATTTAAAAACAAAATTTTAATTTCATGCAAAATTGATGACAAAGGTGACGTATATACACAATGTTTTGCTTTGTTTAAAAATAAAAACAATAATAAATAAATAAATGAAAAGAATCTATTGGGAAAAAAAGTTGGGGTGCATCATCATCATCTCACGGTGGGCCAAGACTTTCCTTTGGAGAGATTTACATTCTGTTTGACAATAGTCCTTCAATTCTTAACCTTTAGTACTGTAAAAAAATTTTCAACTGAGTCTATAATATCATCGCAACTTGCGTCGTCCTCTTACTCTTTGTCCCTGTGGCTTTACCAAAACGATTTTTTTTTTTTTAAGGGTTCAAATCTGGGATACATAAGAATGTTATCGTGTCCCTATAATATTAACATACCTATTCAAAATTTTGGATTCATTTTTATTTTAAAAAATTGCAAACAGCTAGATATTATCATTGCAATTAATTAAATATTATAGTGCCATGGGTTTCAAATTGTAGAGAACTATTTCCAAGATTGTTGGAGCACATATCTTAAAAATACCTTATCTTAAGAAGTATATATCTTTAAAAACGACTTAAATCAATAAAAAAATTGAAAATTATAATATAGCCACACTTGATGAAATTGGATTTCAAATACAGTATGGCCACCAATATTTAAACTGAAATAACATTTGAAAAAAATGCTGTCACAAAAAATGTTATCTCTAGATTCAAATTTTCAAAATATCAGAATCTGTATCATATATATCAAATATTTATGGAAATTGAAAAGAAAATCTACCAGTTTAATAAATTTGATATAGAATTTATAACATAATCACGATTCCATGCACAATTATTTTTTTATAAATCAAAAAATAATTGTCATAATTTTAATAAAAAATAATTAATAATAATAATCACAATTTTAAATGAAGTTAGATAATTATCAGTTATTTCCTGTCGACGTTATCAAGTTTTTTTGCATGACACTTGAATCTCCATTATAATCACTGCAATCCTGCAATTTATCATTTCCATAGTACATATCTGTTGCTCCATCTAAAATAAACTAAATAAAAATAATAAAAGACTCGATTTATAAAAGTTCGTGTTAAAAATAATAAGCAATTTAATGACAATCAGCAATTTGTACTCGGTGTCCTCTAGACAAATACTGCATCCATCAACTTTTAATAGAGTTTTAAACTTTGGATTAAGAAAGAGAAGTACAGTTATTAAGACAAACACGCCCAAGTAATTAAACCGTATCGCTTACCCAAACTACTCTTAAGCTAACACACGTGTGTAAAGATAATTACTAATTTGTGGATAAAATCTTATCACCTTTCTGCTTCTCAACAGTGCCGAAGGTCAAAAGCGAAAGGAGCTACTACTCGGAATATTAATCACGCTTTTATTGCATATTTTAACTGATCAGAATATAAATTTTCAAATTTATTTACTTTAAAATATTAAAGTCTCTTAAAGTAATAATTAAAAGGCGTAATTCAATTTAAATTTTTCACAAAAATTCACTAGTTTAATATAATAAAAAAAAAAAAATCCGAAGAAGTAATTGTTCACAGAATCTGTGATTGGAAATTAGAACGCTTTTTAGATATGTTACTTCAACGCATATTTACTGATCATTACATTTCTTGTTACGTTTCCATCACCGATGATTTACATTTTCTTACTTTCTTCTTTTTTCTCTCAAATCATACCATTACTATTATCTATATATCATGACTTTTCTTTCCTACTGCCTTCACATACCATTGAGTAGATGAGCGCCTCGCGTTCAGGCACTCGACATCTTTATTCAACAATGCTGATGGAAATTAGAATATGATGATTCCATTAATGCTTAAATTTTTTAAAGAATAATTAAGAATAATTCTTAATATTATAACAATAACAATACTAAACGCTATTATAAATATTTTTAATAATAATTTATATGTATATACTGTTGATCACAGAATCTGTGATTGGAAAGAAATAGCTAAATTTCAATTTTAGAATAAAAAATTTAATTATTGTGAAAGTTAAAATTTATCCCAAGAAACAAATATATAATATTCAAACATATTTTTATTTAATAACATAAATTTTTACAAAGTTAAACATATTTTTTAATTTCATATGAGCTTCATGTTTAAACATTAATACTTAAAGCTAATTTAAATTCCCAACTTTTAAACTAATTCCATTATATATGAAAATTATTTTTTTCTTGAAACAAAAAATCAAGTAATAAGTTTTCTTTTAAAATATTAGAATTTTAAATTCTATATGTAGTAAATTTCATTTGTCTAATTTTAAAATTAATAGAACAAAAAACAAAAATAATTTTATATTAAGAATAAAATAAGAATAATAAATATTCTTAATATAATATTAAAAATAATTATATTAAGAATAAAAAAATTTGAATAGTACGAACTTAAATGTATTATTTATTATTTTTTTAAATATTTTTATTAATTTATTAATTTAATTTTTTCATTTTATTACCTTTATTTTTTTTTATTTTATTTAATATTTTTATTAATTAATTAATTTTATTTTTATTATTTTATTTTGTATTTTATTATTATTTATCTGAGTATATTATTAGTGAAATAAAATGTATATGTGGTATGATTTTAACTTTAATACAGACAAAAAAAAATTATCGTCAAAGAATGAATTCATTGCTAAAAGATATTCTATTATTCGGAAAAATCTGGATAAATAAATATAAATTTCCTGTTTAACTCTCATTTAAAGAATTATCCGGAATAAATGAAATATTCATGGCACACGAACTATGAATTTTTTTTTTTTTCTTTTTCAATTATTATTGCAAGCAATTCAGTCAAATTTTTTGTAATATTAGATTACTAACTTCATTAAGAGGTATTAAAATTAGTGGCAAAGGTACTTCATTTAGAAATTCTAAAATAGAAATTATTCTGTGATATTGTCAAAATATTTTTTTCTAAGAGGAGACAGGAAGAAATAATCTTGAGAATAAATAAATATATTACAAGTTTTATAATTTCAAAGTTTCTTTTAAGTATTTTCTACGAAAAAGTAATTTAACAATAATAATTTTTTTATCGAAAAATAAACATAAAATAGATAAAACATCTACTTTAAAATATATTTTTTTTTTTTTTCTGTCTGTTTTATTTCTAACTTGGTACTTTTTCTCTACAATTAAATAATGCCATATTTAAATATTATAAACAGATGTACCTATCTTATGCAAATAGCCCCACAGAAATTAATAAATGTAAACAGACATGAATGATTTTTAAATTTTTGTTGAAAATTTTTGTATTCTAATTGTTGATCGTCTATTCCCTTATCTCTTTTTCCCATCATTTTATTTAGATTCCGATAAATTATAGATAAAGGCAAAGAATAACTAAAAGATTCTAGAAGGATCAAATGGAACTGCTGATCAAATATATTTTTCATTAACATTTATTAGCCAAATCACAGTATAGGGGCCGTTGGGATTTAGCGACTTTTTGAGGCGCCAACTAAGCAATAAGTTGCCATATGTGATAACCCAGATTTCTTGTACTGTTTGCAATTCACTTCAATTACAATCGCAACCCTTTTCTTTGTGCACTTTGGCGAAAAGAATTTTTGACACCAAATCCCAGAGGACCCTATTTTGCGATTTTTCCCATTTATTTTAATTAAATAAAGATAAACATTAATAAAAACAAAAGGAAAAAGTTATATTAAAAATTCAGAATCATCATAACGGTTAATCATAAAAAAAATGAAAATAATATTTTTAAATGTTTAATTTAATAATATTTTTAAATGTTTAATTTTAATTTTTAAATGTGTTTTTAATAATATTTTAAATGTTAATAGATTTAAATGATTTTTATTTTTTTTTTTTATAGAAGGTATAAAAAATTTAAATATGTAGCCACATATTTAAAAAATAATATATATTGATCAGTGATTAATATTAATATATAAATATAAGAAATGTAAAATTACAAAATGATTGATATGCAACACGGGTTGCGAATGCAGATCACTATGTAAAATCTATGGATATTTTCTTCCCACGTCATGAAAATCAATATTTAAAACCGTGGCTAAAAATCCTTTTTTACAAACAAAAATTATCAAGGAGGGAAAAACAAAACTTTTAAATACACACACACATATATATATATATATATATTTAGATATAGAAAATTTGTTAAAATGCGATCTCATCTAACATCTACGTGTGCTAATGAATGGAAGGTCTGAAATTAATTCTAATAAGAATTCAAAACACTTTAGAGAAAGTCAAATTAATAATTAACCGCAATACCGATGAAGATCTTCTTTTCCTGAAACATAAAAATTCCGTAAGAATTTCATTTTTTTCCCATCACAGTTCTTAACCGAATATCTACTTTTCTATTTCTATTATATTAGTTTTTATCAGGAGTTTTTATAATTAAAAACTCTCCTAAGATTGAAAAGAGTTCAGTTAATTTTATGCTATGAGCAGGGCCGGATTTTCCTATAGGCTAACTAGGCTTCAGCCTAGGGCCTCAAGATCAAGAGAGGCCTACATATTCAAATTGTTAGCCAAATTAGAATTACACTATTCTAAAAACAGTAAACACAAAAATAAGGAGAAATTCAATAATAAATGAATAATAAACAAGCATAATATGTAATGTACAAACTTAAAAATGGGAGGTGATAGGGCTTCATAAGTGGAATAGCCTAGGGCCTCTTTTCATTTAAATTTGGTCCTGGCTATGAGTATAAAAACAGAACTTGGTTTACATACAGTACATCAAAAAATATAAACGAATCACCCTCTGTATTATACGAGATTTTATATTTTTTCTGTCCGAAAATTACGTTTGCCAGTTATATAGCATTGCGAATTACTGGCAGGGAATTAAGATAATCGTTTTAAGTGTTGAATAGTATTTATTGTCAAGAAATAGTCTGCATTTAAGGCTAGCCAAAATAATAATTATTACACTTTTAAAATTATTAAAATTATTAAAAATTAAATATATTTTAAATTTTTAAATGTTACATAATGTTTTGTTTGTTTTACTCATAAAATTATGGGTATTTTTTGGGTATCGGGATTTTTCATTTCCTTGACCATTGTTAATGTTTCTTATTGGTTTCATATTATTTTTTATTTATTTCACGAGCTGTTCTTATTTGTTTATTTTTTATTTCTTTCATGAGCTATTCTTATTGGTATATTTAAATTTCTTTCTTTTTTTTTATACTTCATATTTATTTAATTACTTTCACATGCTAATAATTACAGGATTAAATATTTAAATGATGTAAAATTGTTTTAAAAGATCGTCTGGAGAAAGCAGAGGCAATTTTACTTCAAAGTGAAAATGAGACTTTTCAAGAAAAGAAAATTGTATGGAATTCTATAGGTGTTTTTTTTTTTTTTTTTATATGTTTTTTTTTTAAAATTTATTTCTTACACTAAATTCTAAATTTTATGGGTACCTTGTATATCGACCCGGCCCATCCGATTACAATTATTATTATTTTTTATATAATTTTATTTCATATTGGTATAAAAACTATTTTTGTTGTAAGTTGTCACATACTAATAATTACATGATTAAATAATTAAATAATGTAAAATTGCTCTAAAAGATCGTCTGGAGAATGCATCGAATTTTATTTCAAAGTTAAAAAGACATTTTTCAAGAGAAGTTAATCTTTTGGATTTTATAGATTTTTTTTTTTTTTTTAAGATTGATGTTATACGTTTTGTTCTTACATTAAATTCTAAATTTTAGGCATAATCTGTATATCGGCCCATCCGATTACAATTATTAGTATTATTTTATACAATTTTATTTCATATTGGTATAAAAACTATATTTTTGTATGCCATCACGTACTAATAATTACACGATTAAATAATTAAATAATGTAAAATTGTTCTAAAAGATCGTTTGGAGAAAGCAAGGAATTTTGTTTCAAAGTAAAAAAAGTATTTTTCAAGAAATGACAATCATTTGAAATTCTATAGCTTTATATTTTTTTTTTTTTAAAATTGCTCTTTGTTCTAACATTAAATTCTAAATTTTATGAGTAACCCGTATATCAACCATTCTATTGCAATTTTTTTATGTAATTTTATTTCATGTTGGTATAAAAACTATTTTTGTTGTCACGTACTAATAATTATATGATTAAATAATTAAATAATTTAAAATTGTTCAAAAAGATCGTCTGGAGAAAGCAAAGAATTATATTTCAAAGTAAAAGATTTTCAAGAAAAGTAAATCGTTTGGACTTTTATAGTTTTTTATTTATTTATTTTTAAGATTGCCGTTATGCGTTTTGATCTTACATTAAATTTTAAATTTTATGGCTAAGCTACATATAGGTCCATCTGATTACAATTATTATTATTATTTTATATAATTTTATTTCATATTGATATAAAAACTATTTTTGTTGTTGCTCGACCATTTTTAAAAAATTAACTTTATAAAATTGTCAGTTCAAAAGCAGTATTATTTTATTTTATTTATTTATTTTACCTAACAATGTAAGAAACTTTGTTACTTTTAAAATATATCATTAGTCTACACGTTTCTCGAAACCTAAACAAACATCTCACCAACATACCATAATTTCCCTACTACATCTCTGCGTATCTAGAGAATAAATGAACATGACAGTACAATCTTTCTTTGGGAAAACAGACGCCTACAAGAAGAAAGGAGAGAGACCCTTTTAAGCAAATAATTAATGGAAAGCGTCCTGAAAAATATTGTTCCACACCAAGCGACGACGCCACTTTTACGTGAACGTGACTTTTCTGAAGCGATATATTTTCTTCTATTTCATGTTTATTTTTTTTTTATTTTTTTTTCCGCTCCGCAGCTTGCAATAGGCTTAATGAGCATGTGTTAAATGCGGAAGAAATCGGATTCGACGTCATAGATTGCTATCGCTCTATAAATTACTCGCGCTATTCAATGTCACTGCAAAATTTAAAAGTAATTTTCATACGAAGCAAATAATGGATTATATATCCAATAACTTTTTATTTATTATTATTATTCCTTTCTGAATGCCATCCAAGGTGTTTCAATAACCTTGACGTGTTTTTAAAAAAATTATTGAAAAACAAATGCAGAAATCTTGGGTTACGTTTTCTTCATTGTAAATAAGCTATGTGTTTATTAAAATAACGGTTAAGTTTAAATTTCTAGTACAGAAGGCGGAGACCAGGGGTGGCCAACTCAAATGATCTTGCAGGCCACTTTGGAAATGCATCATACAGTAACTCCGCGGGCCGCATATAAAATTATATATCCCCATATTAGATTTACACCCACTATAGACATTTTTGGAGTGAAAAACTGAAACATAATGAGCTATTGTTTTTGCGTTTTATTTTTACATGTAAACATAGATAATATAATAATAATGATACTATACATTGTAAAGAAATATATAACACTAAAAATGAAATATAAAAAATATCTAAATATAAACGAAATAAAAAAAAAAAAAATGAAATCATTTTAAAAATATTTATTTTACTAGTGCGATATTTGTTTCTCTATTCTTTCACTTACTAGCTTTTGCAAATCGATCTTAATTTGGGTACTTGCACATCGTAATTGGTGTTGCAGGTTAGCGTCCGTTATGTTTGTGCGTGTTTTTGTGTTTGGTCAATTTCATTTTAGAAAAAAAAAAAAAAAAAAAAAACGATTCTCAGATGTAAGTTGAACTCAAAGCGCTAACAACTTTTTGTAGCAGATTTCTCAAATTGGATCATATGGATGCCCAAATAATGTATTTTTAATACATTGGTTTTCACTACTTTGGCCATTATAAAATAAATATATTTTGTAAAACTGTGATAAATCTCACGGGCCGGAAAATGTTCCAGGCTGGCCGCGGGTTGACCACTCCAGATTTACTTATTCATTCTCAGTATATCTACTAGCAATGGGAAAAACTGTTAATTTTCATTAACAGTGTTAACAGTTAATGGTAATTAAATTAACTGTTAATTTTAATCACCAATTCTTCAATAAGTGGCTAAGTTATGTACAGAAATAATATACGAATAACCGCATTTGTTTGAATTATAATATATTTATAAAGAGACCCGAGACTTACTAAAGAGGATTGTTGCATTTTTGTGTTATATTTTGTATATCTCATAATTGCCTTAAATTTTTTTTCCCAATTGTAGTAAATTGAATTTTCTAATGTACTAAGATATTTAATTGAAGGGGGGGCTGATGGTCTAGTGGCTAGCGCTATGATGCTCGGTACCACGGGTTTCGAATTCGAGTTCCTCAAATGCCATGGATGTTTGTAGTGGTTCGAATCCACTTTAAACCGTAGGTCCCGGTCTAAATATTATCGTAGAGCGGGGTAGTGTTACTCGCATATATGACTCGCGTCCGTAGCATATCTTCAAGCTACACGTGCCCCTGGGTAGTGCTAAATGAGTAACTGTGGTGCAGTCCTTGCTTATTGCATAAAGATTAACTGTCTCTGTATTGCCAGCTGCATTAGAACAACAACATAATATATTTATCAAGAGACCTACCAAGTAGATTGTTACATTTCTGTGCTATATTTTTTTATCTCACAATTGCTTAAAAACATTTTTTCCAACTGCAGTTAATTAAATTTTCTAATTCAATATACTGCACAAAAATAATTAAATAAATATTTAATATTAATTTATTATTATTATTAATTATTAATTTAATATTTATTTTTATAATATTAATATTTAATATTATTATTTAAATAATTAAATAAATTATTTTCTTAAAATTTTATATTTAAAAAAGATATTATTTTTAGAAAAGATTTGTAACTAGAAATGTTTTTTAATCACAATGAATATGTTGATTAATTATTTTTAATTATAAATGGATTATAGAAATTCGTTAAAAAAAAAGATTGATAAGTCAAATATGGTTTTGAATACATAAATTTTTTTTTCATACTGAAATGTTAATAACTTTTTTTCCTTAAATGTAGTTTTGAAAAGGTGGCAATCAAAAATTTATACATTAAAAATCGATCTGTTAATCCATCTGTATAATATATTCTTGGTTAAAAATAACACTCCTTAAAAAAAAAAATTTTTTTTTTTTTGTTCTATATTTCTCAATCTATTACAAACGGACATTATCCATCATTGCTGGATTTTAATTAACAAACTTTACTTTAACAAGATTTATTGATAAAAAAAATTTAGTAAAATGGATGAATTAGAATGGAGTTATGTGGAGTTCAAAACTATAGCAACTGAGTATGCGAGATTTAGCATCTATCCCAATGGGTTAGATCAGGGATGGGCCAACTACGGCCCTCCGGAAGGTTCTATCCGGCCAGCAGATAGAACTTTAATTTGCCGGTCTGAGGCAAATTAAAAGAAATACATATTTCTATATTACATAGCCTCTACTTTGATTAAATATTATTTTTTTCTTCCTTTTTTTCAAAGGATTGATGATCTTTTTATTTTCTCTATTTTTGTTCTACGAAACATAAATCTTCTCTATTTTTGTTCTACGAAGCACAAATCGACGGAAATAGCAAGCCCAGAGAGCTTTCAATCGGTAAAGCGTTAAAAGTGGAAGTTCTTTGTTAGTTATAGCTGTAGATTGGCGCCAACAAGAGTTTAAATTGTGAAGCAGTGAGGTCAGATTTGCAGGTTGAATTAATTGAGTTGCAATCTAACAATCATCTCAAGCAGTTATTTCTAAATATGTCGAAGTTTCACGAATCATTATTGAAAGTAAGTTTCCCAAATTTAATATCTCACGCCCAGAAAATCAGTGCTATGTTTGCTTCATCTTATATATGTGAACAAGTGTTTTCAACTATGAACCTTAGAAAGAATTATTTCAGAAGTAGACAGACAGATGAGTGTTTAGCTTCGTTCCTTAGAATCAGTAGATCTCACTTCGAACCTAGCAAGGAACTTTTAAAAATGAATTAGCAATTTCATTCATCTCATTAACATATTTAAATTGTAATACTTGTATATTGTTTTTAAAATTTCAGAATAATTTATCTTGGCCCGCTAAACTTTTTTTTTTTTTTTTCGATTTTTGGCCCGCGACCGAAAAGGTTGCCCATCCCTGGGTTAGATGCTAAATAACCTTTCCCTATCAAAAGAGTTGAATTTTTAAAGGGGATTAAAAATCAACTGCTAGTATCAAAACCTTATCCTACGAATTTAATTGACGGATGTTAAACTCCACCTAGTGCCGAGGCTATGAAACACTCTTGCATAATTACTGATATCAACTGATAAAAACCTTCTCTATCTAAAGAGTTGAAAAAGTAGCTGACTCCTAACGCCATCTAGCGTCAACGTCAAGTACTTTTGCTAACGATAACTGTTAATTTTTCGTTTCGTCTTGGATCTTGACCTCTAATTCTATTCAGCATGTTTATAATATGGAGCTAGACATTTTGGTAGATATAAGTTCAAAAACAATCATACATTTATAATTCCTTGACTATGAGAATTGACATAATAATAGTAAATAATGTTTATTTTTAAATTATTTTCAATCTTTTTTTTTTTTTTTTATTATTATTTACAAGGAAAAAACCTTAATTTTTATCAATTAACAATAACTGTTAAGTGCTGTTTACGTATTCCTTAAAATGAAATAATGAGAATTAAATTTTCTAACAGTACTTGTAGGAAAAATAAAATATGTTTAATATATTTATAATATTTAGGTAAATGATAGCATATTTACTTAATTTTTACAAAAATAAAAATGAAAAATGGAAATTTAGATAATGATATTAAGGCATACACACAGACCCACACTACACCACTCACACACAGATATATATATAATACAACATAGGAGCATAGTAACCACACAGTACAATCAAGAAGTATATATATATATATGTATATCTAGAGAGAGAGAGAGATTTATTTATTTATATACTGTGGCTGACAAAGAGTTTAATATTCTTTTACACAAAGTGTTATATCATCTGCAAGTGATTCTGAGTAAAACCGAACAGTTTTCTATTAAATTTGGATTCATTTTCTTTTTTATAAAAACCAATTAAATATATAATTAGTGAAACATAATATAATATGTAATGAATGAATTATTAATGAAAATTCAAGAAAGAAAGAATAAGTTATAAAATGATCGTACATTGAAACATTATTGAATAAATTCATTAATAAAATTATGGTGCGTCTGTTTTTTATTTTTGCACTAGCTTGAGACAAAGCCAGCCAGCTCCTGTCAAATGTGAACTTACAAAATGAATCTTTAAATTCCAAAATTATAAAAAAGTAAATCCTTATATTCTTAATTAAGTAAATCATCATATTAATAATAATTATAGTAAATCATCATATTAATAATAATTATAGTAAATCATCATATCCTTATTCTTCTCTTAGTTGTATGTATATTATTAATACAGTTGCATTCTTAACACAGAAAAAAAATATGTTTTTTTTTTCATTTTATTTCATATTTAATTAACCTATTTTGTTAATTAATTGTATATTTTCACATTCGATTAACTTACTTCGTAATTAATTGTACATTTTTAATACTTAATTAACTTTGTTAATTAAGCAAATGTATTTTATAATACTTATTTATAAACTACATTTGTCATATTATTTGGTGAGTAGATATATAAATTCTATGGGTTTCCCAATGCAGAACAAGCTACATAAAACTGGCCGTGAGAAAAGCATCTTTTTTAAAATTAATGCCACAATATCTTTAAGTTTCTTCTTGTACTATATTTATAATGTTACTAAATGTTAATCTTGCAGGAAATTACATTATTTTGAAATGAAGCGCAGTTCAGCAGATAGGAGCGCAATCCTCGGATTAAATACCGCTTTTCCTTTATCTTTTCCTGGCGTCATTTTCGCTTCAATTATATTGTTTGATAACTGTTTCACGGTCATTCTAGTTCCATTACATAATTTTGGTGAAATTAAATTTCTCAATAAAATAATTGGTGTTCCTTTTTTAAATGTTAAATAATGTAAAGACACTCCTAATTCAATAATTAGGTGGGAAAATTAACACTCTCATTTAAATCAACCATCGAACTGATTTAATTATATATTCTTTCTTCGACTGGAATCTTTTATTATAATAATATATATTATAAATGTAGAGTTTCGCCGGTTTCAATAGATTCATCCCTGCCGAACCTATAGTTTTGTTAGACTTCTCTACTAGTGTAACAATTGCTGAACTTTTTGAAGTGGGTGTCTAGGGGTGTATTTCAAAAATATATTAAAGAAACGTTGTTTTTCTCTCAACAACAACATATAATTATGCACAGCTATATGTACAGCGATATCTACATTAACAATTAATTAAGGGACAGCACCGTCCATTCTCTCGCTGCTTGACACAGCCTGCCAGCCGTTCTCTTTCTTCTTCCCTTCTCGTGGGGTCAGAGTTCAAAGTTCAATACTCCCCACGTTGTAAACTGGCTCTGTCAAAGACAAGCAATTGTCGCCGTCTGCTGACTTCCCCACAAACAAATCCTACATAAAATACCTAATTATAAATTATTTAATTCAGAAAAAATAAATTTTAATATTATCACAGAAACCACGCTAAACGCAAGCTTGATATGTTGATGCGTGACGAGCCAAATCTCTGCAGTTTGCTACGAAGCTAACACTCCTAAGCTCACGGCTCTCAATGCTCACTCCTAGTGTCTCTATAATTGTCCACAAATTCTAAAAGCAACACCTCAGTCACAGGGTTTAAGCTTATTAGAATACATTTCAAGAGAATTGGATTATAGAACACGAAGAACAAATTAAAAACAATAACGATCGAAGATAAGAGGAACATTCACAAAGAAATAACAAAAGAAAAAAATAGTAAATTCTTTGCCTAGAAATTTAAAAGCTGTTGTGGATGTAGGAGGATATCCTACTATATCTTAATTCACCAAAATACTATGATGTTTACTAATAGGTAGATATTTTTTTTCTAAGTGAGCGAAAAGTATTGTGGTGAAGATTTTTTGTTACTTTTTGCTTTTTATATTTATTATTTTTTTTAAAGTTTGGTTTTGTTCATAAAATATTCAATAGTTTTATTAAGAAAAAGTTATAGATATTATTAAAAAAATTCTCATTCCAAAATATTAATTATTTTTAATGAATAGAATAATATTTAACTGAAATTCGTAAGTATACAGATATTTTGGGAGCCTCTGAACATATAGTGCCTCACAAATCATAAAAGTTTTTGTATAAACTTGCTATTGTAAATTCTCACATAAAAAATATTACAAATAATGAAAATTTACTGCTTTGAAACAATTAATAATGGACATATTTTTCTATAATTATTTAAAATGAATTCGTTAAAAATGTAATAATACGAGAAGAAACGATAAATGGTACTCTCAAAAGTTTTCGCATAATCCAATAAAAATCTTTAAATTGCTTAATAACAATGATTGGTATTTGGTCGGAATTCACGAGCTCTAAGATTACTTTGTAATATTATTGGTACAAATTCGAGGGTGTTATTTTTCAGGACCTATTTTATTTCACTCTACATGTACTTGTAGCTGCTCCTTTGAGAAAATGTCACGTTTTAAAGTTCTTGCCAAACATGTCCTATTAGATTCATCTCTTCTGATAGAAGAGGCATTTTAATGATTTGTTTTCAGTTGTTAAACAACTGTAATCGAAAATTTAAGTCATTGTGCTTAGGATTGTTATCCCGATAGAAATTCGAGTCACTTTGTAGAATTTCCCAAAATTTTCTATTGATTCTTTTAAACTTTCGTTTAAGCTTCGTTCAATATATATATATACACTGAAGTGACAAAAGTCATGGGATAGCAATAAGCAAATTTTCAGATGGCAGTAGCATCGCGTAGAACAGGTATAAATGCGCAGTGCTCTCGCAGAGCTTTTCATTTCTGTTCAAGTTATTCATGTGAAGAGGTTTTGACGTGATGATGACCGCACGACGGGAATTAACAGACTTTGAACGCGGAATGTTAGTTGGAGCTAGACGCATGGGTCATGCCATTTCGGGAATCGTTAGGAATTCAGCATTCCCAGATCCACTGTGTCAAGAGTGTGCCGAGAGTATATTTCAGGCATAACATCCCACCATGGACAGCGCAGTGGTCGACCTCCTGCACTTAACGACCGAGACCAGCGACGTCTGCAATGAGTCGTAAATTCTAACAACAAGCAACACTGCGTCAAATAACCGCAGAAATCAATGTGGGACGTACAAGGGACTTGTCTGTTAGAACTGTGAGAAGAAATTTGGCTTTCTTGGGCTATTCCAGCAGAAGACCGACTCGAGTGCCTTTACTGACAGAACGACATCGCTTGCAGCGACTCTCGTGGGCACGTGAGCATATCGGTTGGTCCCTAGATGAATGGAAAACCGTGGCCTGGTCCGATGAGTCACGATTTCAGTTGGTAAGAGCTGACGGTAGGTTTCGAGTGTGGCGCAGACCCCACGAAGCCATGGGCCCAAACTGTCAGCAAGGAACTGTTCAAGCTGGTGGTGGCTCCGTAATGGTGTGGGCTGTTTTTTCATGGCATGGACTTGGTCCTCTGGTGCGACTGGACCGAACATTGACTGGAAATACTTATGTTCAGCTACTTGGAGATCACTTGCAGCCATTCATGGACTTCCTGTACCCAAACAACGATGGGATTTTTATGGATGACAATGCGCCATGTCACCGGGCCACAACTGTTCGCGATTGGTTTGAAGAACATTCTGGACAATTCCAACGAATGATCTGGCCACCTAGATCGCCCGACATGAATCCCATCGAGCATTTATGGGACATCATCGAGAGGTCTGTTCGTGCCCAAAATCCTGCACCATCAACGCTTTCACAATTATGGACGTCTATCGAGACAGCATGGCTCAATATTCCTGCAGAAGACTTCCAACGACTTGTTGAGTCCATGCCACGTCGAGTTGCTGCACTTCGCCGGGCGAAAGGGGAGGGCCGACACGATATTAAAGGTATCCCATGACTTTTGTCACTTCAGTGTATTTAACTGATCTTTAGTATCATCAATAAATTCGAATTTACTTACTCCATGGAATTATATGCATCTTTCCCATAACTCCTTCAACGACATTTTAAATTAATGGACTAAGTTCTTTTCTTAAAATTCTCCTTTCGATTTTATACAAGCTATTAAGAAATCACTAGCTCGAAATTTATAACATTTTTTTTTTTTTTATCAAATATAACACTGCAAAAAGGTTTCGCAAAGGTTCGAGGTTTTCGATTCTTGTTATTAACGAAGAATTTCTCTCTGGCCAGATTGCCATGATATCCAGTCGATAGAATTATTCTTCAATTTATTTTTGACTTGTTCCATACTTTCTTGCAATTCTTGTTAACCTTGTAGTCGATATTCTCCAATTTGCCTTTTTTTAATCAGACGATAATGCTCATCATTTCATTGAGTTTTATTGCCTCCTGAATCTCCATTTACTGTTTATTTTACGGTGTTTTTTATAGCTTATGATGATAGGGGAAAAAAAACATTTGAGTTTTCTAAATAAATTATTATACAATTATAATTATTTTCGCAATATATGAGCCCATAGTTACCATACCTTCAATAGAAATTGAATAACATTTTGGTTTAAGATATTTTGAGGTAGAAATACAAAAATCATATGAAAAAAAAAAACACCTGTTAAACTCAATGCTTAACTGTTACAGTGTTAAACTCAATGCTTATGAATTACTTTTTTTTTTTGTGATCTCCATACTGAAAAATCAAAAATTGTGTTGAAACAGTACCTGCAGTAAGAAAATCGCCGGTTTCTCCACGAATGGGGAGCTCTGTCTTGCATCCATACAAAACGTCAGATAGAGCATTTCGCTGCAGAAATATCTGAAATCTAAAGTGTATACATTTAATCCGCAAATTGCATCCGCTTTCAAAGATGATATCAGACGTCAGGTTCAACAGATTCCTCTTGCAATGACTTCCCTTGCCAGTGCAATCCATCATCTGCCGCATGCAAAGTGTCATCTTTTGTGAAGGAGGCAAAGTGCAAGTGCCGCATGCAAAGTGTCATCTTTTGTGAAGGAGGTCACGTGGAAAATTTGTGAAACACATTAACCGCAATATAACGTAATTATTTTAGCATCGCGCCGCAATTATTTAAACCCTTCATCAAATATACATAAGCAATTTCCGTAAAAGATTAAAACAAGAACTATTGCTCTTATTTTATTTTTGAAACACTTCATTCAAATCAAAAAGGGGCGAAAATAATAATTAAGCGTTCGTTTAAAATTTTTATAAATATAATTGATAGATGGAGCTACTAGAGAACATACGAAAAAGACGAATTTTTCAGAGTAGGAAGGTACGAAACTACTGTGAGCCTCTCCTATTTTATCTCTGACTGTTAGTAATAGTTGGTCGTAAATAGTGTCAGCGAGAATTCCTTTGATGTGCGGAGAAATTGACTCGAAATACATAAGCATGAAGGGCTCTGACAAACAGGTTTATAATTGGTTAGTGAGTCTGACTCAATCGTTCTCGTATCTCGTGTGGACGGGGTATTAAGGCTCCGTTTGTTTATTTGGCAGTTTTTTTCCTTACGAATTTCGCCAAGTTCTCACCTAAACAAACAAAATGGCCGTGGCTCTATTTTTTCATTGCCTTTTGACGATTGCATTTGGTGCGGAAAAGAAACTTGGTGAAATCGGAGTCATGAAGTGCAGAATTCTCAGCAACTAGAATCACTCTCAACTGCCACTCCCTTGAATTTCAAATATGAATGATACATCTTGCTGATTTTGAATTATTTAAAAATTAAGCAAGAATAAAAAGTACCATATATACCAAAAATACCACCAATCATCACAAAAATATTCTTCCAAATTGCGCTCCTTCTCCTTCTAGGAACAGAATTCTGAATTTCATGGAGCAGACTATTGAGAAAAGAAAAACAACTCTTTCCGTAATTCTTCCGAGTTTAATATTTCGTGAAAATCCAGCTTGAATGAATTAATGAGTTAAATTTTTTTTTTTTTTTTTTTTATTGAACGTTCCTTTATGTCATCATTGTTGAATAAAGATGTCAAGTGCCTGAACGCGAGGCGTTCATCTACTCAATGGTATGTGAAGGCAGTAGGAAAGAAAAGTCATGATAAATAGATAATAGTAATCGTATGATTTGAGATATTTTTCTTACTTTCTTCTTTTTAAGAAAAATGTAAATCATCGATGATGGAAGCGTAACAAGAAATTTATGATCAATAAATATGCGTTGAAGTAAAATATCTAAAAAGCGATAAGTGAGCAGGAAATTATGGCGGTTTGAGGTTTCGATTCCATTTAGAAGTAGAGAAATTGTATTTTCCATTCAATTGCGTAAATATAGTTTGTGCCTTGATGAGAGGATTTTCGTGAGTAGCAATGGTATTGAAGAAATTTCTAGAAAGTTTAGTAATATAGTTGTCAATAGAATCAATTTTTAAATCTTGATGAATTGTAGAGTTGCGGATAAACCAGGGTGCACCAGTGATAATACGAAGAAGTTTGTTTTGAATAATTTGTACAGATTTCTTGTTAGATTGTGCAGCTAGACCCCAAATTGGGGCATCATATGTAAGGATAGGCCTGAGAACTTGTTTGTAGAGAAGTTTGTTTGACAAAGTTAATTTAGAAAATTTATTAATGAGTGGTAGAGTGAGATAAAATTTTTCCAACATTTTTCTTTGATTTTTTGAATATGAGCTCGAAACGTAAGTTTGTTGTCTATAATTAAGCCGAGATATTTAATATTAGTCGCCCATTCAATTTGTTGATCAAAAAGGGAGAGATTAATATATGGTTGTCTGGCGTGTCCTTTTCGGAAAATGATAGCTGGAGATTTAGAGACATTAATTGCGATGCGCCATTTAGTTAGCCAATCCTCTAGGATATTCAGAAAATTTTGAAGAGTATTGATGACATAAAGAATAGAAGCACCTTGGGCAAGAGCAGCAGAATCGTCAGCAAATAGGCAAGTGGAAATGTTAGTGCACTGGGGAAAGTCGTAGGTGAAGATATTGTAGAGAATAGGACTTAGAACGCTTCCTTGAGGTGTACCAGCACAAATACGACCGATTTTGGAGAATTCATTATGAAGTCGAACTTGAAAGGTTCTATTTTTAAGATAATTTGTAATGATAAGTGTGATCCAAGTTGGAAATTGAAGTTTGATCATTTTGTAGATCAGTCCATTGTGCCACAGTCGATCGAAAGCTTTTTTGACATCTAGAAAGACACCTCCTGTAAAAAATTATAGTTATATCCTTCAGTGATGATATTGGTGACACGTAGAAGTTGATGACAAGTTGAGTGATGTTGACGGAATCCAAATTGTTCTGCTGGAATTATGGAATTTTTATCGCAAAAAGAAGTAATATGTCTCACTAAGAGTTTTCCTAAAGTTTTCCTACACAGCTAAGGAGACTGATGGGCCGATAATTTTGAGGAAATTTCCTATCTTGGCCAGGTTTAGGGAACATGATGATATTTGCTTTTTTCTAGATAGGAGGGAAGTAGTGATATTTAGTACAGCTGTTGTAGATTTTTGCAAGATGAGTAATGGCATTAAGGGGAGACACATTAAGGCTTTATTTGGAATGTTGTCAGGTCCAGAAGATTTCCGAATATTGAGATTCTTGATTAAGTTAACTATGTCAGATGGAGAAAAAAATATTGTTATGATAATTTTGATGATCAGCTAGAAAGGAAGTTACTGCATCTTCAACGTGCTCAATTTGAGAGTAATCGTAAGGTTCAGTGTTTTCTTGAAAGGAGAGTTCAAGATTTTCTGCAAAAGAGTTCGTTTTATCAGAAGATGAGAATATAAGACCTGTGGATCCAACCAGTGGAGGAATTTTGGGATATTTTTGGTAAAATGTTTGTTAATTTTGAAGAGAGAATTATCTTCTGGATTTAGGCCTAATAAAAATTCATTCCATCTGTCATTTTTTAATTTGTGAATCATTTGCTTTATTTCTTTTTTGAAGCTTGTTGACGGATTGCTTGAACGGAGGAAACCTGGTATCTTGCCATAATTTACGAATTCTGTTTTTTTTTCCGCAATTTTAGAGGTGATTTCAGTAGGAAGTTTTTGGTGTGGTGTACTGAGTTCTTTAGATTTGCTAGTAAGGTTGATAGCAGAAGTAACAGCATAGTTAAATTTATCAATTATTTTATCAATATCTTGAATATTGGAGATGACTGGATTACCAGCAATGCTTTGAGAGAGAATTTTAGTAAAAATATTCCAATTGGTAGTTGTGATTATGCTATAGAGGAAGGGCGTAAATGAATTATGAGAGACTTCAACTATCACAGGGTTATGATCACTGGAAAGATCGTTGATAGAAGAAGCAGGCCCGGCATTTAAATTTTTAAGAAGTGCGATGTCAAGAGTACTATTGCAAGGATTGTAAAGGCAGAAATATGTGGGATCATTAGAGCAATAACATTGAATGCATTAAGATTTGTCCAATCGAAGAGAATAGAACCATTTATGTTGCTGCGTCCATTATTCTATGCAGGATGCTTGGAATTGAAGTCACCAAGTAGAAGTACTTGTTGTGTGAGGAATCTACCAATTGGAGGGCGATAAATGCTAGCAACAGTAATTTTTAGGTTATTCTTGAGATTAATAACAATAGCAGAGTTTTCAAAGCTGGTTGTAGTAAAATGAATTTGATGATGATTAATATTTTTATGAATGCAGATAGCCGTGCCTCCTCCTCTGTGGGTAAGACGATCGGAGCGATATATGATATAATTTGGAATTTTGAAGGAATCGCCTGGCCGAAGTTGTGTTTCTTGGAGAGCAATTACATGAGGTTTATATTTCCTTTATGTAAAAATATAATATATGGATTTTTTTTTAATGTTAATTGTGGCAGATTAGATTTGATCACGAATGCCAATAATTTCTAGATATTCTAGAAGTATTTTAGCTATATTAATTTTATTGAAAATAACATTAATTTTCTTTACATTTACATAAACTACAGGCCAGACCTTAAAAAGTTTTGTTCACAATGCTCATCCTGTAATAATCGTAAGTCAGATTGCTGTTTCATCGAAATCGTTATCGTTTATTCTTAAATGGTTGAACGTTAAGTTGCATGCTTATTAATTGTGTTCATATTTTTAAAACCATTCTATATATGTTTATATGACATATATTGTGCAAATCTCTTGATCTTGTACTTTAGTATATTTTGTGAGTGTTAAAAATAAATACTTACTTTATCACTGGAAAAACAGTTATTTTACGATCAGATCGGAGGAATCTTAACTATCAACAATCATAAAAATTATAAAATTATCGCTTTGAATGGATGTATAATCAGAATCAAATATCAGTACATTCTTTATATTAGTATGTTTTGATATTTTTTATAATAAGTTGAAAGAACCCGTAAATAATTTTTATTTTACCGGTATTTCATATCAAATATTAAAATCTTCTTTTTAGATTATTTAACTTTAAAATCATTGAATTATGTGGGGATCACAAGATTGGAGCCCGTGGGCTGTGCAGCCTACGATATTAAATAATGTACCACATGAACAAAGTAAGTTAACTAATTTAAATTTAAATTTTTTATAATTATAGACTTGATTAACTGTGAAGTTTAAAAAAAATGAAAAAGTATAGATAATATAAAATGAAAAATACTGATTAATTATAATATAACATGACATAATATTAAAAATTAAAAGTATAAATTCTGCAATAGCAGATACCATACAAAAGTAAAAGTGTTTAGGAGAGAGAAAGTGTATGAAGAAAATCAGCAAAAAATATTAACTTTTAATGTCCTGAAGATACTCTTTATCCAGGAATACTTACTTTTTTTCATATCTATGTATTTTATTCGACAGGCTACCAAAACAATAATTTTTAAAGTTGTTGTCTTATTGATTTAGTTCTACAGATTTATTATGCTTTAATGTCCTATCAACTGACATTTTGATTTTGAGTTTATTATACTTTTTTTTACGGATTTTACTCTATATAGATATTAGTTTAATTCACCAACTAGGAAATACTACTGTGTCCAAAAAGTAAGACCAATTTCAATTTAAAATTCCTGGAGCTTATAGAATTTCAATTTCTTTTTTTCTTTTTTAATTTGCTGGCACTGTCCTTGACATCTGTGTGAAATTGAACGTCAAAATATTCATTAGTGTTTGAGTTACGCTTGGCTTTGTTAGACGCTAAAAACTCATTTCGCGATTTTTGAAATGTCTGAATTAGTTGAGCTAAAAACTTGCATTAAATTTTGTTTGTGGAAACGTATAGAATGTTGCAGAAGGCATTTCTATATTAGAAAGAAATGTTTAGAACAGGTATAAACAGTTCAAAGAAGGCAGAGAATGCATTGAAGACGAAGAACCCTCTGATCGACCTCAACTGACAAAGTTCACGTCTAAAAAAGTAAACATTTGGTGCTTGCAAACCGTTGATTTACAATTAGAGACCTTGCTGATGAATTTGAATTTCAAAAGGAACGATCAATTCCATTTTGAGCCTCAAACGCGTCAAATCTCGATTGGTACTGAAAACACTGAATGTGCCAGCTCACGCTGCATTGATTCTTCGTGACTGTTTCACCAAAAATGAAACCCATATTATTCCACAACCAATTGGTCTTTCTTTTTGGGCACAGTAGTATGCTGTATTGTTATCTTGTATCTTTAAAGGAGGTTAATGTTACAGTAAAATACTGGTTACACAAAATGAAACATATTTATTTTAATATTTTCATCTAAAATCATATAAGAGTCTCATTACATTGTCCAAGTTGCAGTAGGCTATTAAGACAAACTTAAAGAAATTTATTTTTTTTTTAGTTAAGTCGTAGGTGTAACTTGATTAATTTTACTGTCTGTCATTCATTATGATGTAAACATCATGTTTTTTGCAATATGACTAAATATTCCTTATTCTATAAATTACACTCATGTCCATAAATTAAGGATAATTCAGAATCACACAGAAATTGAACTCTAAAATAAAAATTTCACCTGTAGAATTATCACACACATCTTAAAGAAGAATATGCAAATTGCAGGAAACCACCAGATGGCGAGAATAGTACGTCACAATGACGAGTGTAAGAGAGGGGTATATAAGGAATGGTGGCAAAGAAGTAAAATTGTTCATAAGCGCTTTAAAAAGCCTTTCAGTGCAATAACCGCATAGTTATGGCACAAAGGAAGCATTTGGATGATTTTTTACGTGGTAGAATTATCGGACGACTGGAATGTGGACATACCCAGCTGGAAGTATCCAAGGAACTTGGAATCGCCCAGAGTGTCATCTCCAGGCTTTGGCAACGATTCCAAGATGATGGTAATGTGAGTAGATGTTACAGCACAGGTCATCCCCAGAGTTACAATGGCGAATGAGGATCGGTATTTAGCAGTTACTGCCAAAAGAAACAGACGGAGCACAGTATCAGACCTGTCTCTTCAGCTACCGGTATGACAGTTTCAAGGCAGACCGTGTACAGACGCTTAGGGCACATTGGTCTATATGCTCGTAGGCTTGTCAGATGTGTTCCACTTACCGCAACTCACTGTCGCCTGCGATTAACCTGGAGTAGAGAGCATGCATTGTGGACACCGCAACAGTGGTCTGGTGTGATGTTTTCCAACGAGTCCAGGTTTAGTTTGCAGTCTGATTCTCGCCGGACTTTCATATGAGCGCCAGGTACCCATTACCACCAAGAGAACGTCATTGAACGACACCGTTACGGTGGTGCAGGATGGCTCGTTGGGGAGGAATTATTCTTTGTTCCAGAACTGACCTGCATGTTCAGAGTGTAACGATGACAGGCCACATCTATCGGGATGTCATTCTGGAACAACGTTTTGGGGCGCCATGGGTGCTGAATTTCTGTTTATGGAGGACAACGCCCGTCCTCACCGTGCAAACATTGTAGACGAATGCCTTCAATTGGAGGATATCACCCGTATGGATTGGCCAGCATACTCACCGGACTTGAATCCAGTAGAGCATGTGTAGGATATGCTTGGCCGACGAATTGCAGCCCGTCAAACCCCTCCCACCTGTCAACCGGAACTTCGGAGGGCATTGCTTGATGAGTGTTGTAATATTCCCCAAGATCAGATTGATAATTTGATACTCAGCATGCCTAGGCGTTGTAAGGCCTGTATTGCATCGTCCGGGGGCATACCCATATTAACCATCATACTAACCATGTTATTCTGTTTTTGTAAATAGGTTCTTTTTTTTTGCAATTTGATCCAGGGAGTAAAAATCGAAATTTTTATTAATTATGTCAAATATATAGCATTTTTTTTTTTTGCACTTTACCTTTTTTTAATAAATAGACTTAACAAATAAGTCAAATTTGTTTTGCTTCTGTCTCTTTTCTTTGCCTGAACTTCATTATCCTTAATTTATGGACGTGAGTGCAAATAATGTCATTACAAAAAATAATTTGTTTTAAAATGAACTCATTAATTCTTGTTTTATGCTGTAATTAGTATTATTTTAGCATAATATTTATATTTTGTTAATCAAGTAGTGAGTTGTAACTTGCATTTTATTTTCATGTATCCTAGTAACAAAAATCAGTGGTTTAAATAATTAGTGACACGTGTTATCAATTTTTCTAATTGTTATAAATGTATGTTAAAAATGCAGAAACTACGTAATTTGGAATTTAAAAGCAGAAAAATGAAATTATTAATTATAACTTAATCTATTAAACCAGAGAAAGGATTCGACAAAAAATTTCTGACTTGCGAGTTGAATTTTTATACCTATTCCTGACGTCTTTATTTTAATTTTACCTATTGTCATATTTACTATTGGGTTTAGAAAAAGTTATTTAATAAATTCATCAATTTTTAATGAACTTGTATGTATAAGCACATTATTGCACTAATTATCTCTGGAATTTTGAAATATATAAATTATTTTTTATAAAAGAGTTGGAACTTAATACTGATGCCTATTCTTTCAAAAGGCTCGACTCTGACTCCCCACTTCTAACTAAAATATTGCCTACATATTAAGAACATATTTAAAAGCCACATTAAAATAAGTTTTTAATTATCTTTTCAGTTGATTGGGCTGAATTAGCAAAACAATGGATTCGAATGCAACAGGCACAACCAGATCCCATGCCTATGGTACCACCACCACCTCCTATTCCTCCACCGCCGCCACCACATCATCACCATCATCATCAAGTAGTGTCTTCATTACCCCCACCACCACCAGGACATGAATCTTTAATTTTAGATGAATTCCCTGACAGAAACATTGTCCCTCCACCATTAAATCCACCAGTACCTCCTCCTCCCATTCCAGAACCTTTTCATACTGAAAGACCATATGAAAATGAACCTGGTATTATTATTCTTTCCCTTGGTTTACTATATTCTCTTAACAAACAATTTGATCATTTGTTAATCTTATGTGAATGAATTATTTTTATATTAAAATTTATTGTATTTACTATTGTAGTTCATTTTTTTCATTAATTCTATTATTGGACACTTTATATGTGTATTATGCACCTGTGTTAGAAAATTGTGTGTATATATATATAATTTTATTTATTTCGGCATTTTCATTTTAATTTCATTCCAAAGATAATTTTTTTATCTTTAATATATATATATATACATGTATTTTACTTTTTTAAAATAACTTTTAGCTCCCTTCATTCAAGAATCAACTGATAATAACTTCTGGAATAAGTCTCAATGGGAAACTAATACTTCTAATGATGTAGATGAAAGGTTATGGTCAGCACCTCCTGTTGAACCTGCAGTTTCAACTCCATTATTGGCTGGAAAAGAAACATTTGATTATGGTCATATGCATGATAACCCTCCCTTAGCTATGCAATCAATTGATTATAATCACATGTCTGATTTTACATATAATCAGGCAAGTTATGTATGTAAATAATTTTTATTTTATATTATATATGTATATGTAGATATGTAAATGTTAGAATATATATATATAAACATATCTGTCAATCCTTCCACTTATTTAGGATCATGTTTTCTGGTGCCAAAATTTTATTCTAGAAAATTCTGTATTTAATTTTTCTTAATATAAAATTAAAAATGTAATTGTTAATAGAAATATTTGTGTATTTAAATGTAAGCATTTATTGTGTTGACTGCTTATTTTTTGTTTCTTCGTTAAAGGGAAATTTCCTTATTTGCTATTTTTCAGACAGTGTCAATTTTATTTGGTTGACATCACTTATTCTGAGTCTAACCTTAGCTTAACAATACAAGTTGCTTTACATATTGGAAATATGCAGTGGTGTGCTTCATACTTGCATTATAGTGAAATATACATCAGAGGTGTGCATATTCATTCTATAAGAGGCAATCAAAAAAGTTTCCTTTCGTAGGTGTACAGTCCAGATTTTGTATGTTAGTCATGCAAGGTTGAAACAATTTCATTTGAACCGAAATAAGGAAAAAATTATTACATTTTTTCCCATAAGTATTAGAAGAAGGGGGGAGGGGGATCAAAATTTGAAGTCTAGAATAATAATATTCAATTCTATATTTAAAAGTTATTTTGTAAATTTTTGTTATAAATATCTATACTCTAAATTTTTTTTTTTTTTTTTTTTTTTAATTCTGAAGATTTTTGGAATAATTAATAAAAATATATAAATAACTAATATATTTTTTTTTTTTAATTAAGCTATGGATAGATATGAAATTATATATACATTCAACATCAAAAATAAATAAGATTAGGAAGGGGATATAAAATGATTATTGTTTTGAAAGTTTCATTTACTTTGTTGTGTTTAATTGCTTGAAAATTTCAAAAATATTTAATTTCAATATTCAAATATTAATATTTCATTCATTTTAATAAATGTTTACAATTTAAGATTCAAGAGACAGTATTTATTCTAAATAAATAAGTTGATAGTTAGATTTAATTATTTATTGAACATTAAATTTATTTTAATTTCTTATTAAAAATAAGGAAAATATAAATTATTTAGATTTTTTAAACTAAAATAATTTCTAATGTTTCAGCATAATTTCACTTTCAGAAATTACATGTTTTATCCAATTAACTTTTTATTTGTTTTGCTTATGTGATAAATACACTCAAACCTGATTTTGTATGATTTATTTTGGGTTGTATGAATAAAATTAATTATCTAAGGTAGTTTAAAGAGATAACAATAGATGGTTGACAAAATAATATATAAATTAAAAAGGATCCGTCAGATATCCCACCCAATATTATATCATCACATTACCTCAAATTTTATTATATTCATGGGACGAAACTAATTTTGAATCAGTTATCTACACGAAAATCTGCATACTTGGCATGATGAATAGTTTTAAGTGCCCTTTTGGAATCTCAATTTTTAATTACCAAGTGAGGTTTTGATTTGTCTATTTTCTATGTGGGACTTTCCTTATGTGATCCATATTTATTGCATAAAAAAAAAAATGCCAATGTCTTGCTAACAATATATCTTATGTTGCTTTATAATATTTTTTTTTAATGCAGTCCCTATACCTCCACACAAAAACAGATTTGAGTGTATATAGCAGATTTTAATGGCTGGACTACATTGGAATGAGGGTTAAAGTTTTCAAATTATAAAATATATATGTTGTTAATTGAAATGAATATTTTACTTTCTATATTAGATTTCATATACATTTTAGATTCATTCTCACAATATTAATTAAAAGTTTTACTGTCTCTATCTATCGGACAAAAATTAATTTGTTATAGCATTTATATATTATTTTTAAGGTATATCCTGCAGCTGCGCCTCCTCCTTCCTCTGCACCAGTACCAGTGCCAGTGCCAGTTCCAGTTCCAATATCTGTTCCTGAAACTCATTATGATCAATATTGGTCTCAAATTAATGCTGCACCAGCAATATCCCCTATGTTTCTTAAAAGGAACGCACTGCAACAAATGTGCATGTGGAAGAGGAAGAAACAACACAAATAGGTAAGAACATGACATAACAGGAAACATCAATGCTTTCATCCACCTACCTGTTTTGAAAAGAAAATTTTTTATATTTTTTCAATTATTGTACATTGAATGTCATCAACATAATAATTTTTTGAGAAACTTATTGTTTGAGCTAGAATATTTTTCAGACATGTTTTCACAGAATATACATTAAACAGCAACTTTGATACAAGAAGATAAATTTTCAGTGATTATGTGATTTTTAACAGTATTGTGTGATTATTAACAGTACAATAACTTATTCAGATGTATTCTCGTTAACTTTGATTGTAGATTATACAATAAAATGTATGATCAGGACCATTTGATAATCACTGAAAAAACTAAAATCTATAAATGGTGCATTAATAAAGATGACTGCATGACAGTAGACAAAATTTCTCTACAATGTGTAGTGCTTTTGAACAGTATTATTAAAAACACATTGACAAGTATTCATGATAATATTTTCTTTTCTTTTTATAAGTACTTTTGTTATGATTGCACTTTTAAATCATCAAAGAGCATTAAAGTACTTTGCTTAATTTCAATGCTATTTGTAACTCTCATAAGAGTACCTATTTTCAACCACTTATTCATTTTTAAACACAAACTGTATCACGAGAAGTCATTAATATAATAACCAAACCTTTAAAATTAAACATTCGTAAAAAGGAATGAAGCTTATAATGCACAATATTGTGTAGCTATTAATACACAGTACTGAATTAGTATCAAGTAAATATTGAAATGATAGCTTAGTTTGAAATGTGGCTGAAATAAAAATATTGATGTCGGAAGATTCGGGATATTTTTAGAAGAATCATTAAAAACAAATAAAACAGTGCATATGTATAACACACTATATGATTGGTCATGGGCAGGGCTAGAAGACATGCCAACATTCAGGTGATCCGTTCAGGAGCAGGCATGCTTGCTGACTGTTCATTATTTATACTGAGTTCCTTCAAAAAACAGTTCAATCGTATAAGTATTGCATCACTCAGAATTAGATTTACATTTTTTCTATGATGAATTTTATTAGATCCTTCGAATTTCCTAGCTGATTAGATCCTTCGAATTTCCATATTTCCTTCCTTCGAGTTGCATTGTCAGAATGTTGCAAATTTTTAAAATTCTGCCTTTAAGAAATAAATTCTAAAAGGACATTATTAAATATTGTGAACTTTCATCAGGTGTTTATGTGGTTGAGAAATACTATAAGGCTTTTTACTTTGAGGCTGAGCGTTGTTTTTAAAAAATTGGAATAAAATGTAAAATCAAAAGTAAGATTACATATATATATATGTTATCAATTTAGGTTGTTTGATTAATTTGCTAGCTAACCTGAAAACATTATTTTAAATAAAACCAAGCCTTTTTTTTTTTGTGTGCATATAATGAAGTGGTGGGCAAGGATATTTATAAATAAAAAGTTTTATCAAGTCGTAAGATTTGGTAATTTTTATGAATTACCTGGTTGAATGGCTGATCAATCTATGCTTCTGCTTTATTTTCTCCTTTTGAAAAAATAATATAAGGAATTACAGAATAAAAAAAAAAAAAAAATACATATATACACTTTTTAAAATATGACAAATAAGATCATCATTTGCCAATTTGAATTGGCAAAAATAAGATGAATGTTGTGTTTGTGTGAGGGGCAATAAAAAAATTAATTTCGTTAGTCAGTTTATATATAACTGAGGATTTTTCTTTTTATTTCATAAAAAGAAAAATCTATGTTAGATGCTGATGAAAAAAATCTAAATTTAGATGCTGCAAAAAGGAAACAACTTCCTGCTTGGATCAGAGATGGATTAGAAAAGATGGAACAGGAACGTCTGAAAAGACTTGAGAGAGAGCGATCTATCAAAGAAAATGCAGAGAAAAAGGCCAAAATGGGTTCGTTAAAAAAAGATTTAGCTATAAAGAATGATACTTCACCTATATCAATTTCTACTAAATCGAAGTTTGTAAGTAAATGCTGGCATTTCACATCATTATATTCTCTTTACTAGTAAAATTAAAATTTTGTCTAACAGTTCTTATCAGTGATGGAATGAGTGGATATGAAGTGATAGTGAGAATACAGTATTATTTTTGAATAATTTTTCTATTCATTAGAATTAAATTTATGAAAAAGGAATGGAAAATGTTTTTTTTTTTTTTAGGATAGTGACAGTGAAGTCGATGAAAAGGAAACAGATAAGTTAACAAAGAAAACCTTCTCAACTGTTTTCAAAAAACGAACTCCATCACCTGTTGAAGATACAAGAACTGAAGAAGAGAAAAAGTTTCAACTTGTAAGAATTTTAGTAGTTTCTGTTTATTATTTTAATATTTTACATTCATCTATTGTTTATAAGCAATATGCTATGAAATTCTTTTCTAGTTAAAATTTGTTATTAAACCAAAAAAAACTTATATTTTAATTAACTGGCATTTTTATTTTTATCAATTCATTTTATTATTTAAATTTAAAAAAAAATTATGGATATGAGTTCAACTTGTTTTTTTAATTAGAAATCTTCCTCAATGCTTCATTATTTTTATTATTTATTTATGTGTGAATGTCATTTTTAAACAATATTTCAGAATTCTGGTATTGTAACTTTTCTTTATCAGACATAACATTTTTTTTTCCTCCATTTTAAAATTGTTGAATACTATAATAAAGAATTTTTTAAATATTCTTTTTGATTGATTGATTATTTAGTTTTCTAATTAGTGTATCTAGATTAATTTAAATATTTTGCAAGTTCTTACAACTAAAAATGCTTAATTTTAAATTCATAATATATACATTTTTAAAGAATGATGAAAGAATTAAGCAAGCCTTTTCTTTTCATTTAATAGATATTAAAAGTACGTCAAACATTAACTGAAGTTCTGTTATCTGTCACAAACTCTGAAATGGTTGAAATTGCTCAAGAAATGTATAGAAAGGCGAAGTCAAAAGGTATTTGGAATGAACATTGTTTCCACAGCATAATAAACAAAATTGGGTTGAAGGTGCTCTTTTGTATTATAAAAGCATGTTTTTTTTTTTTTCCTTCCATGAAATGTAGTAAATAAATCTTTTAGTAAGGGCTGAAATTATTATTTTTAAATCTTTACTCTGTCTGACAATTTATATCTTGAATTTGAGTAGCAGTCTCATGTAAATTACAAATATGTCATAGGGACTTCATAAGAAATTATTGAAAAAAATAATGATTCACAAAAAAAAAAAAATATAATGCCTGTAATCTTAATGCAAATGCATGATTTTCTGTCTAGAAAATCCAATGGATTGAATGGGAATATGAAATGTGTAGAACAATTTAATGGATATGGCATGGGAAAATATATATAGCCTAAAAGATTAAATTTCCAGAAAAGTTACTTATCAATATTTATTATGAAAATTAGCATTAAAATTATGATATGCTTTATTATTTACTATTATTAAATTCATGAATAAAAGGAATGTATGAAAGAAATATTTATTTTACAAATAAATATCGATATCTATATTCATTTCAAACTTTAAAAATAAAAAATGTGAGAAAATTTTCTCTTATTACACCATCTCATTTTTTTGTGTGTCTAACTAAAAAGAATATTTTGATTTATATTCACAAAACCTCTGTTTTATATTTTTTTTATATAATTTTTGTAATATTTTAATACTTATTAACTAAGTTTTAAAGTATTTTTTTTTTCGTTTCTCCATTGCTATTACTTTTACTTTTCTACAACTTTTTGCTATTTATAGGAATCATTATAACAGTGTTCCAGTTTATTTCAGACAGAGATATATGTTTATAATTTCTACCTCATATATAATCAGATATTGTACTTAAGTGTTGTTTTAGGTATTTCTGAACATCATTCAGCTGTGCTGTATGAATTTTGATTTGTATTCTTTGTCACTAAACTTTTATATATATTACATAAAAGCTCCAGCTCGTCAGCTGGCCTCCACAACACCATTGAGCGCTGTCGCTTCTGGATTGCGTAAAGTATTAAATTCATTTATATTTGCTGCATAGCGTGCAGTAAAAAATATTAATAAATAAATGAAAATAAAACAACATTAAATAAAACACTTATCCCATCAAGTTATGGGAAAAGTGTTTGATTTAATTGAAATCTTAAGTTAAATGAAAACTTGAGATGACAAGTTTTTAAATTTTTGCTCACATTTCATATTTTGATGATGAATCTTATGTTTAATAGAAATCTTAATAAACACTTGCACCGCATGTAACTACTAATGATGTCTGTCCTCTGTGCTCGTCAGGTGAAGCCATGGACTTTTCACATTTGCACTGCACTTGGGTTTTTTTTTTTTTTTTTTTTTTTTTTTTTTAACTTTTAATTCTGACAACTTTACCAAAGCTAAATTTTATTGGGCTGCTAGAGTTCTTTTTGGCAGATATTAATATAGGAAAAAAAATTTATATAAAGAAGAGTAACATCTATATTTTAAATTCAACCTTGATTTATGTTCGATACTCCTACATCTACACTCACTGCTTCTATACTGCTACCTCTGTTCCTCTAAAAGTTATGCACAAATCTATACATTTTTTCACAGAGTGTTGGTGTAGATTGATTAAATATTATGTAAATCTAATTCATGTTATAACTAAAGGATTTTCAAAGTATTATTTAAACATTGTTTTTTAAAATTCTGTCATAGAAAAATATTTTCTACTGAAACTTTTTGCCATTATTATTTTTTAAATGTAAAATAATATTTTTTGTATAAATATTCTGTATTGTTAAAAAAATATTTTGTAAATAATATTTATTGCTGTTTAACTATTGTATTTATTGTATTGTAATTATTAATTTTTTTAATAATTTATCTTAAATGTTCTTATTCTGTAAAAGTATATGAAATCTGTTATGTACCATATAAATATAAAGACTACAAATACCACCATTTTCAATCTAAACTACAAGATTGTTGGGTGCTTATTAGCATTGGCTAGTGGATTTTGTGTGTATTTGGGGGGGCAATCTTGAAAAGTTACAGTGCTATTAGTTTGGCACATGCCTTGCTGAAAGAAACCACTTGTAAAATTGAAAAAAAATTCTGCAAGTTGTACAGAGAAATATAAAATGATTGGCAAGTGGGAAGATTCAGTCGAAGTTCTTGCTTTCTGATGGGGAACTTGGTGATTGGGAGCTAACTGAATATTGCTCCTGTGCTTTTTTTTTTTTTTTTTTAGCAGTTGATTCAGATGTCCTTTGTTAATGTTTGTTGCTTAATTTTTGGCATGTAAATAAAACCTTTTTTGTAAACTTTTATTTTGCTTAAAAAACTATGCATCAAGAAGTCAAACAATTTCAAATTAGTTATTATTTTTGTTACAATTGTTATCAGAAGTGGGTTTTTCCTGTGATGTTTATGTACTGTAGATATCAAACAAAGGTGAATGAAGAAACTTCAATGAAAAAGCTTTTCTTTTTATTAGCTAAGACGAAATTCAATATCTTAAGAGCCCAAGAACAGTGCATAGTTTGTATGAAGATTATGCAGGAAAAACTAAAATCTGACTTAAAATCAATACCTGAGGTGAAGTATTGACCTAGGGCCTGATGGCCGAGTTACTGGCGCTCAGTGCCACAGGTTTTGGGTTCGAGGCCTGGCAGTGCTATGGATATTTGTAGTGATTCGAAAACCACTTGAAGCTGTAGTCCATGTCTAATATGACTGTAGAACATTGGGTTTAGGGCTAACAACCCTACCCCTTAAAAAGTCTGTTTCACTCATACAAGTCAGATTTCTACCTATGAGTGCTCCAATACAACAGACACTGTCCTTCCACCCCCATTCCCTACTTCCATGAAACCACACAGGTTCTTGGACTTGGTCTAGATGTTGTTGTCTATCAAGTAGGATAAGAAGCAACAAGTATGATCTGCTGAAATCTTTAGCAATTTCTTGTTCAAGCCATCTATGAAACTCTTTCTGTATCAAATGAGAAACTGCCTAAGTGGTTGCATATAATACTGTTGGAAGAGAAAAAAATGTGAAGATATTAAGTTGAATGAGTTTAAGCATTTTTCTCTATTATTGTCTCCTTAAGCCAATATGATTAGAACTTCTATTGTTTTTGCTAGCTTATTGAGTGCTGTTCACAAGAGACCTGTTTTACTCTATTGCAAATGCAATCCCTGGCTGTCAGTGATTTTGAAATTTAGTCAACTGGTAGATGCACCTCTGCAATGGGTGGAATCTTTGCAGTGTTTAGGAAAAACCTGGAGGATGTATATTAAAATGTTCATAAATATACTGATGTACTTGATGAAGATTAAATGCTGTTCTGAAACATAGCATTCAATGTAAGACACCTTGTCCAATAATGGAATCTATGTTGCTATTAAAGACATTATCTGAATTTTCTGTTATCTAGCAGGGACACTATTATATGAATTATAAAATGAGCAATATTTTTGCAAGAATTAAAAAGGCATTTATACTTAATTATAATTCAAACCTTCTCTTCTTCTATCAATTATACTTCTAATAGGATATTTTTTTAAATTATAGTAGCATACTCTCATACTAAAAAATGTATTACTTGGGATGTTCTACTTGAAGAGAAGTAAATATTGTAAATAATTATGTATTTTTAATTATAAAATTTTATAATTATTTGCTTTTTAAATTATTTAATTCATCTAATTTACTGCCACTTAAAAATATGCTTAAAAAATATAATGAGATGACTGGCGACTTTGACAATGCTTGCATGCCTGGCAAGTTATGCAAAAATTAAATCATCTTGTCTAGCTCTATGAAGAAGTATAAAAAGCTCAACAGTTATGGAGTCAGTTGAGTTCCATCTTTTGATGATGAACTTGGTATTGAATTATTTGAACAGCACTTGGGATATTTATCACTGTGGTTTGAATGTTAATTGATTTGGGAATCTTGTGCTGTTTGTATTTGTGATGTAATTGTTAAAGTTTGCATAAATATATTTTTTATTTGTGCATTTTATTGTGCTAAAAAAACTCATACACAAAGAAATCAAAACCAGGCTTGACTTATTATTTTTTGTTATAAGTATTGTAATTTATTTTGTGAATTATGGAGCGTTCTTATAATGTTTTACTGCTCATTTGATGTGGCATGTTTTATATTGTTTAAATACACATAACTCGCTATATTTATGGTTTTATAATTAATTAAGATTCAAGGAGAATAATTTGTAACAGTACTTGTTAAATAACTTATGATGTACTTCCTTTCTCTTTGATAATTTGTTTGAATTATTGGTAATAAAACTATATCTTTAGAACATTATAGTTTTTTTCATGGCAGAAAGTAGCAGCTAAAGTGACTGTTTTCATGTTACTTTAAAATTAATAAAATCGAACCCTACAAGAATATAATAAAAGTTTTCCTTTTAAACATTCATTTAAATGCTTCAATATTGACAATGTGAAGTATCCATTCATTAGTTGCAAATAATTCAAATGATCATCTTTTCTAAAACAGAAGTAGAACAATGCAGAATATATTAAAAAAGCAAAACTGAATAAAACAGTGCAAAAATATATTATGAAAGAAAACTGGTTTATCAAGCATATTGTGATTAATCTGATTTGACTTTTATTGTGTATGAGCTACATATGATAATGATCTATTTGATCACAAAAAGAAAGCATTGCAACTTGTGCCCGTGAGATTTAATTAGTACTGGAAGGAAGATATGAATTACTTATCGTCTTCAGTAAAAATGTCAAAAATATTATGTTTCCTCTTTTTGTTAGTGCAAAAATCCTCTGTCACGAAAATTATAGATCATACAAAACCTTCTCAGAAAATGTAAAAAGGAAAAGTGTACATATTTTTCTCTGAAAACATAATTTATTTTATGAATAATTATCAGTAAAAAATATTGGCTATAAATTTCTCTAGAAATCATACTGCAATCCATCTTTGATTATAGCATATATATTTTTAATTACATAAAAAGCTGTTTCCACCGAAAAAATACAATAGAAGTTTTGGGTTAAAGTTATCTTCCATTTTAAGGAAGAACACTTCAACAGTTTGATATCTACACAACAAAGATCATGATATAACCAAACATGACTGTTTATAAACATCCGATAAAGGAAACTTTTACAATGCAGTTTCTTGTATATGTTCCTTTAAAGATATTCTACTTATGAAACAGCATTATCATGTATATGATTAATAAGAAACAGAAGTGCATGATTCTATTATATTTTTTTTTTCAAACAGATTTTAAATAATTCCTTTTTAGAATACTGTCCATGCTCAAAATTGTGTTGTACGACTTTTGAATGCTTTGATATTTTGATCTCTAAATTGTTATTGAGAATTTATGATACAAAAAAATTAATTAAACTTCCCATCAACTTTATTTAAAAAGAAAAAAAAAACTGTGAAAATACTTTAATATGTAAAAATATTTTAATGTTTTATACTAAAAACATTGTGCTGTCAATATATTGCTATTTCAAAAACTACAATATTTTTTTTTAAATAGCATTTTTAGATAAGCATAATATTTGCTCATAATGTTTATTTTCATTGCATTAAATTTTATGTAATGCTCTGTGAATGTATGCAATTATTTTGCTATATAGCCAATTTATTTAAATTCAGTAATGAAATTTTGGATAATTAGAATTTGAATACTTATGTAACACAGTAAATGGCAACACAATTCTGCTATTGTAAAAAAAAAAAAAAAAAAAAAAAAAAAAAAAATTGTTTTACTGCATAAATATTTTAATGTATCTTTTTAATGCTCATATAATTTATTATATCATAAATAACTTAATATAATTTAGAAAATTTGTATTAATTTTAGTAGAATGTTAAATGCATAATATATTAATTTAAAAATTGGTTATATGGTCTTTAACATCACAACCACATTATTTAAACAAACTACACAAGCTTTCTTCTTATAGATTGATAACTGTGTTTAGGATTGCCTACTATTTGGCAGTGTTTGTTAATGATTTTGTTATTGCATTGTAATAATAAATAAGTTTTAATATTTTCTAAAAAGAATACATTTTCTTTCAAATATTGATTAATACCTCCATTATTTATAAATACAAGCAAATATAATCAAATAGATTAAATGTAAATGACAACAATTAATGAATTAAAGTATAGGTGTGCTATGTTTTTGCTAATGTAACAAATAAAAAGAAATGATTAATATCTTTTCAAAAAATGAAATCAAAAATTATTTATGTTGTTTTAATTTGATGTTGTATAAAAATATTAAATTACATTGAAAATACTATTTCAACAAAATGAGTTGTATAATTTGGTCTTATAATAAATAAGAATTTATGTAAATTTTAGAATCCTAAATTTTCAGATCTGTTAATCATAAATAAATTCTTTACTTGCTGTTTGATATTGGAAAAAATAAATAAATAAAACAATACTCTACAGGAATACCCATCTTATTATATAAATAATGGAAGATTTGGAATTTAAATAGAACTGTAATGAATATGAAATATCATCTTAGTTCTTGCTAGTGAAACAATTTCCTTCTACCTTACTTAGAATCCAACAATATTATTAGTGGTGGTATTCTGTTTTTAAATAATACACAGATTTAAAGTTACTCAGAAATAAACTTAGCAGATTGTCATCTGTTTTAAAATTGTCTTATGATTATTGTGCTGGTTTTAGCAAATGCATTTAGTTTCTTAAATTTTTTTTGTTCGTTGAATATGTTCTTATTTTTAAAAATAATGCAAATCACTATTTTTTTTACACATTATAGTTAGATAATATGACTGACAGTAATACTGCTCAATACATGTCTGTAGTAAGACCTATTTTACAATATGTCAAATGTATCTTTCTGAATATGCCATCAATCTTCAAAAATTAGAATACTAATTGCATATACTAAACATTATTGCATCAGAATATTATGCATTAATTGCATAGTAATAATATACTATCCATTAATTGCATTAGAATATTTAATTGCGTTACTGGAAAAGTTAAAATGCTGGATTATGAGAACTCTCTTTATGTCAGCAATTCAAAATTTCCAATCCTGTAAAATATAATAAACTATACAGCTATTGTCTTTATCGGATTACTAAATGTGCTGAAAATTGAAAAACAAAATTTAGAGCCTATCTTTTTCATATACTTCTGAAATGTAAAAGAATAAGGTATTGACTATTGTTTAATCCCATAAAAACTCTGCTGAGACATGACGTTAATCTGAGATCTATTTTATATACATAAATATTATTATATCCTTATTATTTGCTAGCATTGCTTTTTAAAATAATATATATTTGATGTTCTCTAGATATATATTTGATTTTAACAAAAATAATCATGTTTGTTCTGTAGTGTCATCTTTATCAAATAATTTTGCTTAGATATAGTTTCATTTATATCTAATTTGGCTTTGCATTCTGATAGAGGAATGATTAAGATCTATATGAATTTTTGACAAGTAGTTACAACTGTATCGTCCATCTGATCGGGGAATAAGTGCTGTAGCCTATGTATCCACTTTGTATCATTTTTTCTGCACTCTGAGAATCATATAAAAGATGCTTTGTTTCATGTAGGCATTGGCAGTGAAATTGTTGAAGTAGCAAAGGAAACTTGCACTTAAATCGATATCTCTTTCTGAACTCTTAAATTGATCTAGTTGAAAGTTACACTAGAAGTTATTAAAGACAAAAATGTAATTTGGGCATACACATTTTGAAAATTTTATTTAAAAGTTCATGTAAGAATATGCAACTTGAATTGGATATTTGTTATATGCCAGATGAGGATATTTAAAAGAATATTAATGTATTACATTATGTATATATTTTACTATCTGCTTTATATTTGTTTATAAAATATCGTATGCTGGAAATTATGTTTTATTAAAAGTTGTTACTAAAATATTTCTATGTGTTGTTAAAAGAAATAAATCAATGATTTAAATCATATTAAACCATCAGTTGAATTATAAATTTATACTGTCAATACAAAATGCTTATAATTATTTGTTTTTATTTGCATTAATTACATTGTATCTTTTTTTTTTTTTTTTTCGTGAAATGGATTTAATAATTGCCAACAGATGCATTAGATGCCATTAATAATTTATGTATTCTTTCAATACTTAAAAATCTGAACTTTTATTCCATTTTGAATTGTGAAAAAAAACTAATTTTATGAAGTATTTTGTGGTTTATAGTTATATAACTTTTTGTAATGAAAAATATAAAAATATGGGTGATTGTTTTGCTTTTATTTTATCATTCTCTTTGAAATTAAGAGTTAATTTTATAAACATACAAAAGCTAATACAAAATTAAACATACATTGTTTAACTGATAAAAATATTAATTTTAAAATTATTTTTTTTTGGATTTGAATTTTTTTTTTTTTTTTATTGGGATTAATGGTGCAATCAAGGCCATATTTAAATTGCAGTAAAGCAATTTTTCTACATCTTGTTATGGCATTAAAACCATTAGTTAATAAGTATTCATAATTTAAAATTGAAACTGCCTATTTGCATTGATTCATATTCAATTTGAAAATGTGAGCAAATGTAACAATGAAAATAACGGGAAATGGTGCTTGTTCCATTTTTTATATTATGGTTTATTGTTCATACTAAAATATCCACTTGTTTTATTTAAAAGTATTTTGTAATAATGGCATTTTAAATTAAATTTTATTTGAAATTAAGAAAAATGTTTTAATTTTTATTCAAAACATTTATTATTATGTAATTTTATAAATAAATGTAAAATAATGTTTCATCATTATTATATATCTGATCTTATAACATTTCTTTATTCTAAAAAAAATATAAGAATAATAATCCTTAAGTTGAAGAAATATATTCTATAACAGGTATTTGATGAAGTTCAATGTTTAACATTTTCCATAGTGGAAAAGAATTCCAGGATAATATATCAAATCAAAATTGATTAAAAAGTTATTATTACTTGCTACTTTTTTTAACAATATTGAAATCGGTGATTGGAATAATGTAATTAAGGTGAGTACGTTAACCAAAAAAAAAAAAGAAAGAAACCCCTCCTTTTTCTCATGAACTATATGTAAGTTGCATATTTAAGTTTCCATTTTCAAATATGTATACATTTATTTGTACTATATTCAGTCTTGTTTTTATTTCCATAAATATACATTTAATTTTTGTTTAACTCAAAATTTTATTGATTGCCTAAAATTGGATTTTCAATGCATGTTTATTTCTAGTTATAAAATAAAACATGCATTTGAAAAAAAAAATTAGCATTTGAAATTAATAAGAATGGAATATGCAATTTAGGAGGTCTTGCCAGCTATGGAACTGAAAGTGAGGCCAGTGACCAAGAGGATGACTCTTCAGATTCTGAGGAAGAACTTCACCGGAAAATTAAGGAGAAGAAAAGACTTTTTGCTCAGAAGGAAAAGAAAATTTTAGCTGATATCGAAAGAAAGGAGAGGGAGGAAAAAAATGAAAAGGAAAAGGAAAAAATGAATAATGGTAGCCCAGATCTATCTATATTAAAAATTGAAGCATGTATATTTCTCATCACATTTTAATTTAAGTATTGTTTTTTCTTTTTTTAAGAAGTATCCCTATAGTTTTTACTTGTTATAATAAGTAAATAAAAATAAAAGTTTGAAAATATATGTTAACATTTTCCAAATATATTTATTTTTTATTACAAATTTATTAATGGATGACAGCAGTCTTTTTCATTTTGTTATGAATGTTCTTAAGAATTCTTTCTTGTTGCATTTCAGATAAAGGTAGTGAAAAGAAGACTAAAGAATTATCTGTACCTGAAAAATCAGAAGAAGTTATTGACCATATTAGTGAGGCAAAGGATGATCATTCAGAGGTTCAGTTAAAGTCGGAAGAAGTATTTGTTTTGCAAACTTCTCCTTCAAAAATATCAGTGCAAAGTGAAGATTTGCAAGAAAAAAACCACAATGAAATAACAGAGGCAACAGAATCAATGTCAGTAAAATTAAAAAAAGAAAATTTCTCAGATTCAGAAGTTTCTAATTCCTCACGTAGTGATTCAGGTGAAAAGCATAAGAAAAAATCTCATAAAGAAGGTAGAAAGGAAAAATCTGAAACAAAAAAAACATCAAAGAAAGATAAAAGTTCTTCAAAGCATTATAGTCATAAACGTAGCAAAAGCAGGGATAGCGGTAGCTCTGATAAGCATAGGAGAGAGAGATCTTGTGATAGAAAAAACATTTCTAAAAAGAAGAAAAAATATAAAAGAAGTGATAGTAGTAGCTCTAATAATTCACTTGAGAGGAAGAAATACAGTAGTAGGTATGAATCAAGTCGTAGTCACAGAGAACATGGAAGTGACAGCTATGATAAGGAAGGAAAACACAGAAGGTTATATGGCTCCAAAGAACGTCATAGAAATGATTCACGCCAATCTCGATCATCTCGTTCCCATAAATATAGTGATGAAAAGTATGAAAAAAAGTACAGGGAATATAGACATAGTCCCTCTCCCAGTCATGGATCTAGACTTCCAAGAAAGTATAGATCTAGATCTCTTAGCTCAGAAAGTCAAAGTTCTGGTAAGAAATCAAGGAAACACAGAAATCACTGATCTGCTTTTGAAGGTTGTTGTTTTAATTCTTTTTTAATTTGAGTAGTTACAAATTGAAATATTTTTTTTAATTTATATAAAGTATATACTACTGTGTCCAAAAAGTAAGACCAATTTTAAATTCCCCGGGGCTTATGGAATTTTAATTTTTTTTTTTTTCTTTTTCAGATTGCAGGCACTGTCCTTGACATCTGTGTGAAATATCACTTCAAAATATTCATTAGTGTTTGAGTTACGCTTGGCTTTGTGAGATGCTAAAACTGATTTCGGCGATTTTGAAATGTCTCAATTAATGGAGCAAAGAACTTGCATTAAATTTCATTTGTGGAAACGTATAGAATGTTGCAGAAAGCATTCGGCGAGCATTCCTATATCAGAAAAAAATGTTTAGAAGTGGTACAAACAGTTCAGAAAAGGCAGAGACGAAGAGCCTTCTGGTCGACCATCAACCGCAACCGACGTAGCTCATGTCCAAAAAATTAAGATTTGGTGCTTGCAAACCGTCGATATACAATTAGAGATCTTGCTGATGTTGGAATTTCAAAAGGATCGGTCAATTCCAGTTTGGGCATCAAATCTCGATTGGTACTGAAAACACTGAATGCGGCAGCTCACACTGCAATGATTCTTTGTCACTTTTTCGCCAAAAATGAAACCCATATCGTTCCACAACTACAGTATTCACACTGTGCGACTTCTGGCTGTTCCCTAAACTCAAAAGACCACTCTGGGGACACTGTTTTGAGACGATTGAAGAGTTTCAACATGAATCGCCGCACGCTTTGAAGGCCATCCCTGCCAATGACTTTTTAGCATGCATTGAGGATTTTTAGGATGCAATGAAATAAATTTGGAAAAATAAATAAAGAGTCTTTGAAAAAAAAAAAATAATTGGTCTTACTTTTTGTGCTAATTATTAATTTATCTTATTTTCTAAGAATATTTTTCTGGTAATAAAGCTGGTAATTTTATTAAATATATTGAATTGAATTCAGAATGCTTTTTACTTCTTTCTTAACCTTATAACTCAGGTTAGACTTTTTCCTTCAATAAATATCTATTTGTGAATTGTTTATTCTGGTTTACATTTTTTTTTTTTTTTATTCTCAGACTAACAACTATTAAATTTTAATCTAGTTAAGTACTTAGTTTCTCTTGCCATTTTGCTTTATTTACCAAATGATTTAATGCACTTCCTTTTCAATTTCATGCTTGTGTGATATATGGTTCAAAATTTAACCTTTTGTGTGAGCTGTTTATTTGTAAAGTATTAATATTTTTCTCTCAGAATATTAAAGCATCTTCTTCCTAATTTAAATACAAATCTATTCAAGATTTCATTAATTAAAATTTGGTTTCTTTTTGTGGTGAGGATTCAAATATTTTGTAAACATTGATGTGCATCAATAAACCTTTTGTACTTTCCTATTACAATTTGATTTCTCAAACATTTTCATTGTTGATTATATTTTCAAAATTTAAATGATTTTAAGTTACTTTTTTCAATTTTATTTCAACAATTTATTTATTTCACAGTTGTAATCTTATTTGTTGGGAAACTTTTAAGGTGTGTTTTTCTGCTTTTATAAGACTTTTGATAATTTTCATGCAATTAGCTATGCTATCTGAGACTTTCAAGAATTATATACCATAAACTTTTATATAATAAGCAAAATTACACATAAAAAATTTGGCATAGATTAAAATATTTAATCAAAGCAATAAAAATTGAAAAATTAGATTTGATTTATGATATTTTATCAAGCATTTTTATATTTTCTATAAATTTTCAGAATTTTCTTCAATTACATCTTTTTTTCTCTAATTTGGCCTCCAGATATTTGCAATATTTGGATTTATTTTTGTTTCTAATATAAGATTTAATTTTGCTTAGCATTATTTAATCCTTGTAGTAGTCTGTTGAACAAATGATATATCTTTATTTTATATTCTTTGTAATTATGCCTAATTTATATCTTAATGAAAATTTCTCAATGAAATGTATTGAAAATATTTCTTAAATCCTTTTAGTTTTATGCTGAATTGTTTTCAACTTTAGTTAAAATATACTGTCAATGTACACATTTTTTCTTTATTAATTTAGATTTATTTGAAACATAATTTTTTTTTTTCTGTTTGTGTTTTATGCTATAATAATATATAATTATCTGTAGTCTTATAATTTATAATTTTAATATGGAAGAAAAAAAATATTAATTCTGTCTGTGATCTGTTCTAATTGTGATCTGGAAATCTTGAAGAAATGTACAGATGGCGATGTATATAAGAGTATTGTGTTGAGAAGAATAGTGTTAGACTTCAAACATTCATAATAGTCTTTTTAACTGAAGTTATTATTTTTTATATAAAATTTAAAAATAATGAAATATCTATAAGAAAAGATAACTTCTGTGAACTTTTAATTTATATTTCTGGAAGTTTTTATGAACTACAAATTCGTAAATAATTATAAAAGGAAAATTTAATTATTTAAAAGTGTTTTTTTAAAAATTTGTATGATATATGTGAAAATGAAAAAAATTTTTTTTTTCCAGGTGCCTCATTTTTGTATACACCTTTTCTGGACAAGTTTTATATGTAGGATGTGTTAATATCATTACTATTTTTCTTCTTAATTTTTTTAATGGTTTAACTTTGTATCTTGTACTGTATTACATTAAAATTAAACTACCTTTTGTATCCAAATCATGCTACTTCCTAGAAAGAACACCATTTCTTCACAATCATGAAATTCTTTTGTAAAGTCACATATTTTTTGTGTGAATGACAGTTAGTTTATGATTGTTTATCTTATTTTCTAAAATAATTCATGTATTCTATAAATAATCTTTGAACTGAGTATTTTAATCAATTTGAATGTTTATCATACATTTTTATTTAAAACTTATCATTCTGTAACCTTTTTGATTCTTGCAATGAAAACATATCGTATTTATATGCAAGTTATTTTTAATTTAGAAATAATTTTACGAGAATTTAATACTATTTTATGAAATTTATACTTTGAAAAAAATAATAATAAACTAGTTGTTAATACAACTAAACTAGTTTCCATTATTAATTTAGTTCTGAATAATAATATAAAATTTATTTTTATATTCTTAAATTATATTATGTAATTTGCTTGAATTGTATAAGACAGTGAAATTTTTTAAAAAAGTTGACAATATCTTGCAAATATTTTTAATATTATATCTGCATTTGTATTTGTCCCTATTTTCAAAAGTAAACAAAATTTTAAGTTATAAGTTTCAAAGCCTCGTGCTTTAAATAGAAAGATTCTTTGTTTAATTTTCAAAATAACTTTCGCAGGTGGGTTACAAAAATTGAGCATGAGAATTTAAACAATTTTGTCTGATGACGACAAATCATTAATTTTATTCAAAGTTTATGTTTTTATTCATTTCTTTCTATAAATGCAGGAAAAATAGCTTAAATATATATACCAGGTACCAACTTTACCAATAAATCTTTCAGTCAATGGAGATGAAAAACCAAAATTTAAGAAAAAATCACTATTAACTATATGCAGAATGTGCAACAGGGATGGGACATATGCAATCTATTTGTTCAAATATAAAACAAGTATCTTAAAATTGTTTTGCAATATGTATCAATCACTTTTTAAGTGGGAGAAACAACTTTATTTCCTTTTTGTTGTATTTGAAATTTCTATGATTTTTGTTTTTGTATTTCGCGACATATTTATCTGATACTTGCACCTAAACTTTCTCTAAAGGAATTCATGAAAATGTTGTTTCTTTTTATTATTGAAGTATGGGTGAGTTGTCCTTCTCTAATTTTTGACATTCTAATTCAGAAATTATAAATAAGTATTAAATTTACTATATAAATTCTAATTAAAACTTCTATCTGCAGCCTCTATCAGCTTTACTTATGCCAGCACCATTATCTTTGCATATATAAGTAATATATATTATAATTGTCATGTGCATTCACCTTAAGCAATCTGGTGTATAATTTCTCGCATTTCAAATATATGTATATATATATATATTTTCAATTTCTATAATTTGCATCTGTAATTTTCAGGTGTGTGTAAAAAAATTATCTCTTATAATTTGTTAAAAAATTTTTAATTTATTTGTTTTTATTGATTTATCATGCATATATAAAATCTGGTTTTTATATTTATTATTGAGATATTAAATTAGAATACCATTTTTGAACTTTGAATAGCATTTTTGATTTTGATATTCTAATTCAGAATTATATGTTAAAAGGTATTCATTTACCTATCCTTTTTCCTTGGAAACATTTTTTGTTTATAAACTACAATGGGTGACAATTTTGTATGGTTGTAACACAAAATTTAAAAAAAAGTATGATATGAAAAAATAAAATATACATTAAAAAGGAAATATGATTGGATGAAAGAACCAGAATAAAAACAAAAAATTCTAACCAGTTTTTTTAGTCAAATAAAAAGAATCAAATAGAAAATAAATTACTTCCTTACTGAACACAAGAATGAATTTTGAAGACATAAAAATGAAAAATTTCATTCGAAACCTTCAAATTAAGAACTATGCAAACTGAATGGAACAAGTATTGATATTTTTCTGACAATTTGCTATCTTAATTCTTAGATAGAGATGTAACTCAAGAACTAATTACATCCTTTCTAGGTATTGTAGTCTTACTATTTTCATTCCTGGGAAACATTTTTAATTATTGTTACCTCCTGCCAGGTCTTTTTTTTTTTTTTTTTTTTATCTGTTTGCACTCTTCGGCATATGATGCATATATAATCTTGCTTTCTTTCATCCAGAACTGTCATGAGTTTCTCACTTTGTTTTTATATTATTCAGAAGCCAAAGTTCTTTGTTGAAAATAATAGTAAATTTTACAGATACACTTTCGAAACTTTTTCACATTTTCATTAATGTGAGCTCTCATAGAATCCATCATGGACAAAGCATTTGGTTTAAAAAATCTTTCTTCATAAGTTTTTTACCCTTGCATTCATGTATCTACCCTTTTTCCTTACCCTTGAATTCATTTATCTACTCTTTTTCTTTTTACAGATTTGTACAATAGGTGGCAGCTTTGTATTCTTGCAACATAGCTTAACATGCTGATTTTTAATGCTTTACTATATTTATAGAATGTAATTAGAATCTTTTAATGAAACAATTTGTTGTAGGGTTATTGAACTACAACACATTTCATACATATTGAAAATTTCATTTTCTATTATGTAACAAGCGGCTGTCGCTTGGTACCACAGGTTTCGAGTTTGAGTACTGGCGGTGCCATGGATGTTTGTAATGTTTCGGAATCCACTTTAAACCGTAGGTCCCGGTCTATTATGATCGTAGAGAGTTGTGGGGGCATTTTTACTCCGCATCCGTGGCTTATCTTCAAGTTCCACACACCCTCTGGGTAATGCAAAGTGAGTAACGTCTGTGCAGCGCTTGCCTTAAGGCATCCAAGACAGCTATCTAAGTGTTTGCCAACTGCATTAGAAAAAAAAAATGTCTATTATGATATTATTAAAAAATTTCTAGAAGTTGTTGGCTTTCTCCTAATTTTATGGCAATGTTTGGCCCACCTTTTTTTTAAACTGAATAAAATCATTTTTTTTTTTGTGAAACTTAACACCACTTGGATTCACTATTAAAGTTATCTTTCCAGTATCCAGATTCCTAACATGTGCTTTTCAAAAAGCTTTTGAGTTTAAACTTTACAGTATAACTAATGTACATTTTCTTATTTCACATTTTGAATACTCAAAAAAGGATTAAATTTAAAAAACATACTTCTGACTAAATTGCATTAAAATGGGAGCACAAAAATAATGACAGGAAATTTACACTATTCTCCCATTTCTCAAAATTTACTTCTTTTCTATGTATAATTAATCAAAATTGTTACTAGAATAGCAATCGTAAATTTAAGTAATAAGCTAATAAATGATGGATAAGTCATTGATTCCTTATTTCGGAGAAGGAAGGAGAGGAAAAAAAAAAAAAAAATAGTTCCTCTGCCTGAAATTTTAATCGACAAAATGGCACATTGGAAATGTATAATAATTCATCAATTGCAATTTTTTTTTTTTTTTGCAACTAGCAAACACTTAGACAGCTTGGTCTTGGATGCATTACATCCATGGCACTGCCGGACTTTCGAACACGAAGCCTGTGGTACCGAGCGCCAGTTCAATTGCAACCTTAATGTTTAGTAAGTTAATTTGTTTTTATGTACATAATAGAAAGATAATACTTGAAAAAGCCATATACATAAAAGTGGAAGTGATTTTATTAATTTTTCTATGTTAATGTTTATTCATTATCAGTGTTCACAAATAGGCTTCAAACACAACATTTTTACATCTGTATTATTGTTCCATTGCTAAAAGTGTCAAAGGGTTGATTTTATTATTTAAAAATAATTATTTGTAGCCTGAAAATACAGGAATGGAATTATTAAACTTCATATGAACTGATAGTGCTTTGTCAATGGATCAATCGACATACATATTTATAATATTTTGTTATTGTTATTTAAAACTCTTTTAAGTTTCAAGTGATGCTCTAGTTCTGTAAAAATGTGTTATATTTTACTAGAATTGGAACAATGTGCTAATTCTATTCACTTGGTTCTATTAATTTGATGATATATCTTTTACATTTGTTTTTGATAAAGTTGAATTAAATTTTTTACTAGATGGACATAATTTTTCTCTAAAAAATGTGTGGATTGGACATTTAAATCCTTTTAGGTGGCCAGCCACAAATTAAAAAATAAAAAGGTGCATTTTTTTTTTTTTTTTTTATGAAAGTGCTACTATCTTTCCCGATTCACAAAACAGATATCAATATGTTCGATAATTTCTTATATTAAATGTGAACATCAAAAGAATTAAATAATTAATTTAGGTAAACTGATAAAATAGTCTCAAGAAAATGTGACTTGCTACATTTAAAAACAAATACTGGTCATTAAGCTTTTTTTGTAATCTGTGTTGAATATTTTAAGCACTCTTAAAAGAAAGCATTCAGATTTTTTTTTTTTTTTAATGAGGACTATGATTTTTACTATTCATATAGCTGAATACTTTTAATAATTTTTTCCTCTGCTTAAAAAACAAATGTAGACGTTATTGCTATATACAGAAATTGAAATGTTTAGTTGTAGGGTTTAAAAATATTTTTCATTTGAAATTAGGTTTATGGAATTTAAAAAGGAACAAAACTGTAATTAAATTAATGAAATGTCCATAGTTGCATTTTCTATTGTTTTGTATGTCAATCAAGATTATACTATTGTGGGGGGGAGATAGAAAAGCAGCTATTTTTTAATTCATGAATTTTGCTTGTATTTTCAAAGATCTGGTTTTCTTTCTATTGGAAGTAGTAAGTACGTGTTTCAGAAAAATAGTTTTGATTTATTTGTAATGTAGTGATTGCATTAACCATTTAATTACAATTCATTTCCCTTTGAAATAAAATGTTATGTAGTATTGATGGAGAACAGTAAGAAAAGCTTTGGATGAATATTGAGATATTTTTCAAAAGAACTTATTAATTTTTCTCCTTTTGATGTATCAGTGAAATGTACTTTTATAAAAAATTAAATAAATGTCATAATAATAAAAAAATTGTATTGTCTAAAAATATATATTATACAAATAACACTTTGTGATAGAAAAAAAACTTCTTTATAAACTACAATACTCATAATTTATTACTTTGTATTTGAACCTGATTATTGTCTTACTTAGTAGGAATTCAAATAAAGATATCTAACAATGTTTTATCCAGTATTTTCTGCTTTCAGGTAAAACAATGTTTAGCATCAAATTTATAAATTCTGAATTAGCCAATTGTTTCCAGCCTCCCCCTTTGTCCTCAATTACAGCTTTAGAATGAAAAACATTGCCTTTCGAAAAGCATGCCACAATAACTTGAGAGTTTGGTAATCTCAATATTTGTCGAAAGTTCCTTCAAAATTGCAAGACAGTGACATGAACAAAAAAATTATGGCAGTAATTGAAGAATTTAACCCAAATACTGAGAAGGTAACATCTGTATTAATTAAATCAATGCACAGAAGTAATTCATGAGGAACCAGAATGTTTTACCTTTCACATGAAGAATTTATGTTTGCCCTGTTCCAATTCTATAAAGTGCCTTTTAAGAACAAATGAAAAAACAAGATCACAGTTCTTCAAGTTAATTTAATTACAAAAGAAAATTAAGAAGTTCTGCTTGATTTTTACTGGAAAATTGAATGTTCAAATTTATTCTTCAGAATAACACTAACAAACTATTTATTTTGTACATTTTCTTTAATACACATACTGTTACCTAAAATTAATAGATGCCCTCTTGGATGGGGAGGGAGATTATCACAATAGATTCTGGATGTTACAAGAATTAGTTTGAAAGTAGATTTTATTCAAAAAAAAATTTCCAAGTGATTACACATACCAAAATCTCCTAATTTGATTAAAATAGTACCTTAATTGTGAGGTGTTATATGTATATCTAAGGTATTAAACTAAAACAAATAATCTTTAAATTATTCAATATTTTTTGATAATTTGTAATCTTGATATTTATCTTTCCAATATAAACATATTTCAAGCCTTTTTATTAGTTTCACCTGTATGTTTGTTTGTTTGTACTGACTCTTTGGGCTCAATTTTGCCCTACTTTAAGCGATCAGATTTAATTAAACAGTTATAGACTTGTCAAGGACCGACGACAATAAAATATTTTTGATAAGTTTATTATCTTATCATGATTAGGATGGCCTGGATTAATGATTAAAGTGCACAGCCTTTGAAAAAGTCATCTTGATTGGAGCATCACTTTCTCCTCATACACACTATTTAAGTTGCAAAGAAACATTTACAGACATCTTTTAGAACGAAAACAGTTGGTTCGTTTTTATGTTTTTATATTAGTTTCACCTGTATGTTTGTAACTCTTTGGACTCATTTTTGCCCAACTTTAAGCGATCAGATTTAATTTAAACGTTGTAGACTTATCAAGGACTGACGACAAAATATTTTGATAAATTTATTCTCTCATCATATAAGAACTATAGTTCCAGTCCTCTGTACCGGGACCTCATTTAAATATTATAGTTTAAAAACACTAAAAAATATGCTTTTAGGGTTAATCAAACTAAAAAATATTGTTAACATAAGAATAAAATGACTGACGAAAAAATGAATGTCCCTGTTCTAAAAGCGTGGGTGCTCGATATCAATCGTTATAATTTTTCACTAGCTTCATATTGAAATGCAGAGTTAGTTTAAAAATGTCATACAAAACACCCCACTCTTTTAGAACAGTGACATTCATTTTCTGTCAGTCATTTTATTCTTATGTTAACAATTATTTTTAGTTTGATTAACTTTAAAAGTGTGTTTTTTAGTTTTTTTTACCGTGTAGGATGCACAACAATTTGAAAATTTTTTTTATAGAATCGCCTTTTCATCGTCCACAACTATTATGTTTGTCTTTAACATTTGCGATTAAAAAAATTTTTTTTTTAGGTGGTGGTTTTAAATATTCATTTTCATGAAAATGTCAGGGGAAAAATAATTAGTTCACCAACCAACTTATGGACAAGAAACTAAGGTAATAGTATGTTGTATAAAAACAACATAAAAATTCGACACCATGAAGATTCGTCAGTATTAATAAAATTTTTGGAGAATATAAATGATTATAGCGCAGGATAGAAGTGAAAAAAATTACTTAGCTGCTTCTTTTGCTTCAGAATCTAATAACGGGACTTGTTGTTTACTGTAAGAAAGTTTCTAACAGCTAATTTCAGAATATTATTTTAGTGATATTATTAAAAATAAACTTTACTATATAAGAAATGTATATACACATTTATACATTACTAAAATTATAGTTATTTTATTTCTTTATTTTCACTGTGAATAACAAATTTTTTATAATATAACCAGTATATAGTTTCATTTTTTTTAAATAGAAATATCCTACCTAATGTAAAGTTCAATTTGAACACATATTAAATGAAAAAAGTTAGAAAAATAATATCCATATAAAAATTAAGTCATCCTTCATACCAAAGTAACTTAATTACTAAGCAAAAATTTATTATAATTTTTTCGTTTAATTGATACATAATTCTCTGATACTTTTACAGTCATAATTAATAGGTATAAATGTTTTTAAATAATATTCTTAGCTTATCTTTTAACATATTAGGAGCTTAATCACAAATAAACAAGCATACTGTAAAATAATTTACTCAGTGATGGAAAATTTAAAAGAAATATATCTTTAACACACAAACTTTGCAGCTTAAGGATGATATTCAAATACAGCAAACAGAATAATAAACCTTTTCCTAACAACTATTCAATCCCATTTACATACATTTTTTTTTTTTTATTACAGGGCTATTATTAAAAACTTGACAGCTAAGTTCTGCTTTTTTATGATCACTATTCACTTTGATTAAAAATTATAAAAACATTTAGAAATAACACAAATAACTATTTCAATTAGTCCTTTATATTAGGAATTTGGATAAACAATATTTTTTATCTATTTAAACAAATGGAAAAATTTCTTAAGTGCTCAATTTTATCATTTGCAGAATATTCTATTATTTTACAAAAATCTTATTTCATAACTACAAACTAACAAATGCAATATGTCAAGGGGAAGAAAAAAAATTTAAAAAACACAGTTCCTTTCATTGCAAAAAATTCCTGTGAGAACTACTGTTATGTAAATGAAAAAAAAAAAAAAAAAAATTTACACAATTTATTTTCAAATACCTATATTACACAGTGACAAGTACAATGCAGTTCAACTTAACTAGATGTAGATGGATATAAAATAAAATAAACAATTATTTTCAAAGTAAAATACAATGATATATGAATTTATTTATAATGCAATTTTCAATATTAATGGGATGAATAATAGTTTGTAGCAGCATAGGGCGTCCATGCTTGTTGATAATTGTATGAATTCTAGAAGGAGAGAAAAAAAAGGTAAGCAAAAATATATCTTGAATATTGCAGGTGCATATGTATATATATTTATAAAATTATATAATAATAAGTCACAGGTAATTCCTTGAAGACTTAGCCTTTTCAAGTACTCTTGACAAGCATTAGTCAATTATTTCATGAATAAATACAATACCTTTTAAACAAACTTGCTTATATAATATATATATATATACACACATATATATATTTTATTCATTTATATCTTGAAAACTATTTCAATTCAACACATTATAGCTAAAATTAGCACCTATTCAAAAAAAGTCTTTCAAATTAATGCAAGTAATAAAATTTTACAGATTGGGAATAATAATTAAAAAAAAATGAATACAAGAAATACATTAAAGTGAGGAAAGGCAACAAAATTGTAATAATGCCAGCATATGATGATTAAATTCTACAATTTTACTAAAATATATAAAAAAAACTTAATTAAAAAGAGGAAATTTTTAATTTTTTTTTAAAGGGAGAAGCTTAGATGCTTAGTTTACAGCAGGAATGCTGAAACAGCAGACATCTTTGTTGCTTTATCACAGCCTGTTTGCTCATATTAACTTAGTGAGGTTATGTGATTAAATAATAAGAATTCAACCCATTAAAAATATCTTCCCCCCTCAATTTCTAAAATGCAATATCAAATAATATAAGTCAATATTTGACATTAGTCTTCATAGATAATCTAAAAAAAGTAATATACTAGCTACATTCATTTCACAGTTTAATTTCTTTCCTTCAACTAGTACTGAGATATGTCTGATTCAATAAAAATGAAACTATTTGACATAAGTTTTAATAAAATATTTTATATTAAATTCAATCAAAAAAGAAATATAAATTGTTGTTAGTTAATTAATTGAACGGTTTCACCTCATGTGATCCAAACATTTATGAATCCACTTTAATGCATGCCTACTCAGTGTTAGAATTACAATTTAGAATAATTTTTAAACTGAACAAATATTAAATTAAAATTTCATACGATATCTTTTGATGGGCTTTTTTTCTTTTGTTGAAACAATGTGTATTAACTTTTATATTTACACAGGAGCCCTTCCATAAATTATATGTACTTGTGTGTGTGGCACTCGCTCTTATCTGTACATAACTAAAATCTAAGGACAAAATACTAATAAATAATTAAATAGAGCATACCTGAGCATAATTGGCCCATGCAGAATGAGAATATTGATAAGATGCATCTGCAGGAACTGCAGCTGTAGCAGTAGTCGCCACTGCAGAGCCATTCACTTCAACTTTAGCTTTTTTCTCCTTACTCTCCTCACTGTAACAGACAATAGTTAATTAAAAAAAAAAATTTCTATTTTTTACAGTCAAATACATATTGGTCAATAAAAATTAATTTTATAAAATTTTTCATTTTAACATATCTTTACATTCCTGGTTGGTATGCTTTTAAATTATATTCTGTCTTGTAAATTTTAATTTCTTATAACAAATGTTCTTTACATTGCATTCAACTTTACTGAAACAATGACATACAAGTTTCACAATAAAATTATATATTCAGACATACCATCTATAGAAAATATTGTTTACACAATTTAATGAGCACACACAATGTAAAACTGCTTTTTTAACAATGCTTTTGTGTAACATTCTCATGTACATGAAAATACACAAACATAAATCCTTTAACAGATCTTACTTTATTTTAATAGCATGTCAGGAAACATTTATTAAATGAAATGAAAGTATTTAATAACTATAAACTAAAACAAGTTTAAATTTGAGATACTTTTTAATTCACTATAGTGCACTTTTTACATTTTAGTTATTTTTCCATCATACATCTTTTATACACACACATATATATATATATATAACATATTTATCAATGAGTTAGAAAATAACTCTCTAAAACAAGTCAGATCAACTTTAAGATTCTTGACACTGATACTGCTTAATCCAGATTTTTCTGAGTTATTTTGCCTCAAATTATATCAAGTGCATTATATAGAAAAATTAAAATAAATAAAACTTTTTATTATTATTTAAGATCTCAAAAAGAACAATTTTATAATTATTGGATTTGATGTGCCTGTTGATTCAGCATACATTTTATTGCAACACAACCATTTTAATTTTCTTTACACTGATTTTCATCAATTTTAACACATTGGCAGCCAAAAGCCCATACAAATAAAAAGTAGAGAGCAAAAACAAAATTCTGAGAATGTTCTACTGCACTAATGCATTGAAAATGAAAATAAGTTATTAAATTTTTTTAATATTTAGTAGATCTACTATAAGGAAGCTGGAGCATACATTATAAATACCTCTTTCTTCCAGACAAAATGAACCTAAATTCAGGCATATTTTTTCCATACTAAATTAAAACATTCTTTCAATTGTCATGTGCTATTACTAATAATAAAAACACCAGAAATAACATAAAACTTCCTAATATTATAACTTTTGTTCTTCTGTACATGTGCTTCAATTCAGATAAAATATTAACTTTTCATAGCATTTTGGCAGGACAGCATAAAAAAGTATTGAAAAAACATAATCAATTCATATAAACATTAATAAAGTACATAGCATATGAAAATAAACTTATTTTTAATATTCTTATTATAAAATATCTTGTCATTTTGATACATGCAAATACATTTAAAAATGATAATAAATCTTAACCAAGCTTCAAAGTCAATAAGAGACAATATTTTTCTTCAAGAATACTATAAAGGAAACATTCATTATTTATAGCAATGTTCATAAGGTGAAATTTATCTTAAACAAAAATTCTCAATTAAATTAATTTAACACACACACATACATATTTTTAATTATATATTACCTATCTTCCACTGGCCGTTTTCTCGTCGTATAGAGTGATTTGGACATTTTGGCATACTCCTCAAAAGCACTTTGAATGCTTTAAAAATAAACAGAAAATTAATATTTTATTTGTGGATGCAATATTTCTAATCTAAATGATGATTACAGCTATCAAAAAAATAAATATTTATAATTATTTTTTTTTTTTTGAAAAAAATTGATTTATAATTCAGTGAAATGTAAATTCTCTATATTGTCATATGGACCTCGTGAATAATATGTTACATAATCATTTTAAAAAGCCAGAAGACATAAAAATATGTTCACAAATGATTTTAAATAGTCAGATTTATAAAGAAATAGATAACTGAACGTAGAAATGCTAAGTTGAAATAAACAAGATGTTTAGAATATGCAACAGATAGATGTCTGTTTGTTTTAAATATAAGTAACTACTTTGCAGAACAAATAAAAAATCAAATTAAAATAAAGATTTTTATTTTAAATAATTATTTACTTTACCCAAAGTAAAAATCATCTATATTATTATTTCTTAAATTAAGTCCTATCTTTTCAAGATCATAAAAGAGAATAATAGAGTTTTAGATCCAATAATAAATTTATTTTCCAATTAACATGAAAACTATTATGCAAGGGTGGAGGGAAATTATGCTATAATAAAATTTTGATACATAAAAATATATCAAAAAGTGATTAATGCATTTTAACCAATATTTATGAATGTATATTATATATATATAACATATAGATATCCATTTATGCTTTCATTAGTTTTCATGGATGCAATTTCAAAATTCAACTGAAAAGCCTACTGTCAACTATTTACCAAACAAAAACATTGTCCCATAAATGTGTAAAGACCATTTTATATGTCATAAACATATTAAAAATTTTGAATACATATACTTGGATAGTAATATTTTTTGCACTGATATTTATATAAAGTTTCCAGCAATAAAATATGTTTCACAATGATAGTGTATTAAAAATATTGATTTGTTTTAAAATTACGAAGTTTTATTAAAATAAAGATATTGTAAAATTGATTTTAATAAAATACAAGATTGCTATATCTAATAAAGAGTAAAATAATAAAAGTACTAATTTTCTATCAAAGAGATCCTACCACACACTATAAATGGCCCCCGGTAACGTCACTTAAGAGATCCATACATCTCCGCGGGTGTTTTCGAACACGTTCTATAGCGTGAACGTTGATGCCTTGGAGTAAAACAAGCCCAGTAGAGGGCAGCCAAAGGCGGTGGGGTGTTGTACTTATTACATATCACCCTATCCGTGGAGCCGAATAAGGCGGAATCCAGGTAGCACTAGTAGGTTCTGTCTGCGCTTCTGGTCATGCAGTCTCCGAAAAGCCTTCGGGCAGGTCGGTAAAACTTTATTGAAATACCACACTATAAAAGGAGCAGCACAATTTATTTACCTTTGGGGGTCTGATGAAAAGTCTTCAAGGAATTCCAACTTTCTTTGAGCAAACTGCAATTTCTGGTCATTGTTCATGTCACTGGACAAAGCCATTTCAAAAGCTTCTAAAATAGCAGACTGATCCATTGGATCTTGCTGATATCCAACATCAATAAGTTGTAACAAAATGTTTGGGTTAGTCTAAATTGGAAAGGAAAAAAAGCAATTTCATAAAAATAACAAAAATCTTCTATTACAATAACAATTAAAACACTGTTATTTGTATGAGCATTTTCATGAGTGAGGACAAAATTTCCAATATGTATATTACCGTTAAGATAATTTAGGCCCTCTTTCCTTTTGTGGAAAGAAAGAGAAGAAATGAAATATATGAATTATATAAGAAAGAAATCCATTATAACATTTAAAGACATTAAAACATAGTTTTAGATACTTTTATAACACATTTTTAGAAAAAAATTACTTTTTAATAATGTCCTACAAGTTAATTTCGTTACATCTTTTAATACCAATTGAAAAAAATATATATATATGTATATTTTTTTTAATTTAGACATAGCATCAAAAAATCAACAATTTAGCACAGAAACTGCTTTGACTTTTGCACAACAGACAGCCTTAATTTTAAGAATCCATTACATGACATTCAAAATATTTTAAATTCAAATTACTAAGGATAAATATATATATATATATATATATATTATTTAAAGTAATGAAATCTACTTACTGGGTCATTTTTTAGTGCATTCTTTAGGATTTCAGTTGCTTTTTTAAAATCATGCCTAACCTATAATGAAAAATTGGAACTCAAGTTAAAAATATAAGCAATTAATAAGAAGATAAACAACCGAAACATAATTTACATAAAAGAATTGCTGCAATTTTTAGCCCATAGTCAAATAATTACACATTAAAATGGTATAAATTATCAGAGGTCTCCTCCTCTCTTAAGTATTTGCAGTAATTCTTAAACATATACCACCCAAGAACACTTTTAAGTATAATAGATGAAAATTTTACACTAGCTGATTGATTGTGATAAAGAAGATTTTTATACGTAACAAATGCATATGTACAAAGCAATTTTCTTTTTAGATTTGTTATGTTTAGAATTGAATGAAATTTGAAATGTACTGGTATTTTTAAAATTTATTCTCGTAAATTGATGCTTTACTTGCTTTTAAGGAATATGTATAGTATACCTTTTTTTTTTTCCCCATGGTGCTTTTGTTTTCACACATGCTTTAAAAAAAGGCAAGGATTGGATTTTATACATCTTTTTTTATTTTTTTAAATACTTTATTAACACCTAACACTCTTTAAAAATGCTTTATTAGTTTTAAGATCATTACCTCAAATACCAAAATTAAATATTACATGCATCTAAAATCAAAGAAAATATTTGTACAAGTAAAATCAGCCATTAATCATACTAGATAATTTTTTTTTTTTTTTTGCAGAAATTAATGACAGTGTATGGGCAAAAATTAGACTTGCTTACCTTATAAAGATATCTTGCATATTTTGTAGCAAAATGAGAAGACATTTGAGAAGTCTTAGATTCAGCAATGCATTTCATATACATCTCCTCTACCTTTTCCTTATTACCACGCCTTCTTTCCAAATTTATTTTTCTTGTTGTTATTTCAAGCATGTCATTAATATTTTCACCCAGTTCTTCGAAGATTTGAGCAGCCTTTTCAACATTGCCTACATAAGCATATTTTTATCAAATAAATTCAATATGCATACCAATTTTTAACATCGAACATATTAGCATTTATATAATATAAGTAGATTAATACTACAGCATATTTTAGCAATATGACATGAAGACAGAAAAAAATTTTTTTTTACAAGTATATTTCCATCTAAATACATTCAGCAACAATCTACAATATAATCAATACTTAATCCCCGTTAATTAATTACAAATAGAGAATCCAAAGCATAATTAATTTTGGTAATTATAATGGAAAACTTTAACAAATGTTTTAATCTAAAATGACATTTTAATTGTTTACAGCTATCATAATATTCTGCCTAATGTTCATCAAATTCATTTTATAACAAAGGATTTAGCATGACAATATCTAAAAATTATATTTCTATGAAACAAAACAAAAATGGCATTTTAGATGTCTATAAAATACTTACATGAAGAATGAGATTTTTTTCATATATATAAATATTTTGTTCCCGCTTAATAATAATAGGCCCATAAATATATCTTCAAAATATTTAATGAAAAGAAAATTAAAATCCTTATTTTTTAGTGCAGTACATTTACTCAAAATATAAATAAAATTATGCAACTATCATTAATATTGATTATAAGAACAACAATAAAGACAGTTCATCTCATTATATTTGCTTAGATAACTACCTCAAATGAGACTTTTCAGTATTATCAAATAATTTTTCTTCGTTCATATATCAATACTTAACTTTTGTAATAAACTATCCTTTTTATAGGCTAATAGTTCTTTCTGATAACAAAGACATAATGTAATACAAACAATTTTTATACATTATTAAAAATTATTATTTTATGAAAATAAATTGCATAAAATTTTCATTCCTGAATGCTAACAATATTTGTCAAAAATTGATTGAAAATTTGTCTTTTAATTTATTACATTGGGAAAAGTAGATAAAAAAGCCGTTTATAAATTCGTTTAGAAATATTTGCTTGTAGATAATCCTAAATATTTGTTCTTTTCCATGGAAATGCATAAACTGCAGTTCTGTATTTGTTATATACTTAGTATAATACATATTAATAAAATGTGAAATACGAGGATCACTCTGAAATTTTTGAGATACGCTAAATGGTACAAGTTTAACCAAATTTTAAGAGTGTTCAAAGTAGTCCAACATCAATACACTTTTTGCAGATAAATTTTCAAAAGATTACATGCTTCACGCTCATCCACTTCTTGGAATTGATGAAAAATATGCTTTTTATAGCCTCATCAATCTCATCTTCGAATGAAAATGGTGACCACATAAATTTATCTTGCGATTAAAAAAAAAAGCCAAAAGTCACATATAACAAGATAAGGAGAATAGGGTGGATGTTCTATCACTTTGATGTGTTTTTGTTTAAGAAATTCGACCGTATTCTTGCCGTATGAGGAGATGCATTATCATGGTGAAGCACGAGTCCCCTTACATTCACTTCTAGAAGAATTTTTGGAAGATCCAGTTTGATGGCTTTGATCAGTCCTGTACTTCTTGAAGAAAACGGCATACATTACTTTTTCATTGCTCGTTGTCTTTTCACCAATGTTGGTTTGGGGCCATCTTCAAAGACCCTTATTTTACTTTCTTGTCATGTTGAGCGTCAAAAATAGTATGTAAGCTTCATCACCATTTATGAATTTAGAAATAAGGCGGTGTCCGCCAGCGTTAAGTAATTTATGGTTTCATTGCAGATTCTAACACACTCCGTTTTATGGTGTTCTGTTAAATTATGAGGGACCCAACGACAAATTAATTTTTTCATTTGCAGTTCTTCACGAATAATTCTATGTACAGCTGCGGATCGCATGTTAAGTTTCTTCTGTATCATTTGGTAAGTGCAGCGATTATCATTGACTAACATTTTTCGTATGGACGACACATTTTCTAGAACTACAGCTGAAGATCTTCCTGTGTGTTCTTGATCCAGCAGAGAACTTCTACCTCTATGAAATTCTATAAACCATCTAAATACAGTAGCAGAAGATGGAGCTTCGTCGCCATATTCTAGTTGTAGATATTCTTCTTGATTTAACCCCACTTTAAAATCATAGAGCGATAATGCTCTCGCGTCAATTCCATTTTCCTTTCTTCCAAAATCTATTCTACGACAGCTAAATTGCAATTGTTGCAACAAATTATTATCTGCGGCCATCAAGAGTTCAAATTTACAAATTTAACGAATATTTTTTTTTTTTCCCTGCGCTTGTCGCTCTGCCACTGTCTCAAAAATTTTCAGAGTTACCCTCGTATATGTTATATAATATATATTTCACGTTTTATTAATGTGAAATATTTATCGTTTATATAACTTAAAACTATATTACACTAAGTATATAACAAATACAGAACTGTGAATGCAAATGAAATGAGTTGAATGCATAACTAATTTCTTAATATTTATTTTTTAAAACAAAAGTTTCAAAAACTTTTATTAGTAAAATAATTGTTCTAGCATTCCATTTCCTTACCTCTCTTTTTCTTCAAAAGAAGCCCATGAAAAATGAATATTAGGTTTCCGAGGCAAATGAATTTTACATGCTCTTTCATATACTTCACTGGTTGCTTCTGGTTGTTGCTCTTCCATATACTTTGCATACTAAAATGTACAGATTAAAATATTATTAGCAGTTTAATCGAGTCATTGTTCATAAATTTATCCAGCAAATAAAACATAAATCACAGCTTCAGATTTTTATAAGCATTTTTTGGCCCAAGGTACGAAGATGTGGAAGTTTATGGAAAAAAAAAGCATTCTTGCAGCTCCGTTGAAATTATGTAGGTAAAACGAGAAAAAAATTTGCAAAACACTAACTTTGAATACATTGGATGTCAAATTTTTAAAATTTTTTTCTGTGAAATACGTAGATAATGTAAAAATGTAGTTTTAATGGTTTGCATTGCTTTCAACACCCTATATATATATATATATATATAGCTTTAGAATTTTAAGGTGAAAACCGATTTTTTTTCAAAGTTAGATTAAAGATAAATAGAATAACCAACTGTATTTTTTTTAGTAAAATATGCTTATAATTATAATTTAGCGGAATGTGAAAGAAAATTAATGGATATAAATCTGATACTTATTATTTGTCTATAAGTCTGCTATAAAAAAAAAGACCCTAACTAAACCGTTGATACGATTAAATATTGTCACAAATTTTTACTTGTTAATCGGAGTTATGGACTTTCTAAAATCAAGCAAATATTGCTATGACACAAATTCAACTTTTTTTTTTTTTTTTTTAAGTTGTGAACTCAACCTGATTCTTTGGAAACTAAAATACTAATTTTGGCAATTGATTAGCTAAAGGCATATAGCAAATGCCATCGCCTTTGAATGTTAATAAAAAACGAAAGAACTATTAAAGATGCCGGCTTAGGTTAAAATTTTTATAATCAAATCTAGTCCATTAAATATAGCAAGATTTCTTTAGGTCTACACAATTAATCAATATTTAACTATATCTAATTTAATTATCAATTTAAGGGCAAAATTGGGTGAGGATAAGCTCATTCATATTTGGCTATTTCTCCGAGATTACTAAATAAAATAAAAAGGAAATCTCATTTTTGACATGAAAATGCAAAATTTGTTTGTAAAAACCATGTTTACTTACTTCAAAATTTAAAGTGCATATAGTTACATTTTTTCTTTTTAGATGGATTTAAAACAATGTAATACATTAAAAAAAAAAATTTTATATTATTTGTACATTTCACAGAAAAAATGGTAAAAATTTGACATCAAAGTATTTATAATTCACTGTAATGAATTCCTTTTCTATGCAGCTACAAAATAGCAACCCCCAATAATTGAAGTTAAAGTCAAATTGATATTCAATATATTGTTATTTACATGTTTCATCATAATAGAATATGCAGATGAATCATTAAAACTTGCATATCAAGTATAATTCTTAATGCATTAAAAAAAAAAAAAAAAAAAAAAACGTATATTTTAAATATACACAATGTATCCCAATAGTATAAACTCTGTACAAGACAAAATAATCAAAAATTAAAAAAAAAATATTAATGAAGTTTTAATGTTCTAGCTAAAATACATTTCTCAAAACAATTTACTTTTAAAGAAATTTCAACACATCTATACTGTAAATAATATTAAGTTAACAAATATTCAAAGTACTAAAAAGAGAATATATTTGAAATAGTTGATATCAGTTGTTTTTCTCTATAATGAACCACTAAAACAAAAAAGTATAAAACATAGATAAACAATTAATGTAAACTATTGAAAGGTGTTCATAATACAAAATTGATGCAAATTTATCATAAAAAAAATTTATTTCATTCTCAAGAACAATTTAAAGAAATGCTTACCTTAAGCCACATGTCTTCATACAGGGCACAAGCTATCATACATCTTTCAAACAATATAACAGTGCTATCATGTGTACCATTTTCAATTTCATAATCCAAGTAATCTTTCCAGTTCTTCAGTTGAGCTCTTTCTAAAGTCTTTACATGAAAATAAGGCCTTTTGATCTGAAAGGAAATAATAAAAAACATGCCAATTAAAAGCATCCTACAACCTTATGTCTAAAGTTACCCTAAGGGAGGACTACAGTAAGTTTCATACCTTTCTAAACCTGACCCACGTCGTTTTCATGATTAAGAAATCAGGGCTTCAAAAATTCACACCAAAGAAACTGCATGTAAATGGTCATATACAGAGAATATTATATAAAAGTAATTCTAGGAATAGACTCATGCTGTGCTCTTTTTGGTTTCTTTTACACCACTGAGGTGGTATCACCATAATAGTTAAAATACACTTACCGCTTCCTCAAATGACCACCGCTTCCCAACTTCTATTTCATTCTTCTCGTGTAGTATTTTTCTTTTCTCAATGATCTTTTTCTTCATCAGTTCAAGCTCTTCAGAACTCATCTTTAAAGGAAAGATAAGCTATTTTAAAAACATATAATTTTTTATGATAATATGTAGAAGATTCTACATTAGGAGCAAACAATTGATTTATATTTAAAAATATTACATATACATTACTTAAATAACATTTCATATTACAAAAATCACTTAAAACTTTATCCATAGAAATTAATTAAATGCAAGTGTATAATTTAAATATGCTTTTCAGGAAGAGTCTGCATTTTCCTACTACAAAGAAAAGGAGAAAAGGAAAATATTGGTGCATATATTTCCAAATTCTGTAGTTCATTGCTAACAAATATTTAATTTTAAAAATGTTTAACAGTAAAATGAGAAATATAAGAAAATACAGTTGTCCAAAAATACAATTGTTCTTAGCCGTTATATAAAAGGGCAACATAAAAATATTCCAAAAAATTAAGAGCAATTTATATTGTACTTGAGGAGGAGGAGAAGAAGATATGAAACCAAATTTGAGTTTTTCTTATTAAAATAAATTACCATGTCTTTCTCAATAGTTGTTCCATCGGGTTCTAGACCAGGAGGTGCATCATCGAGGTCCATTCCAGGAGGAGGAGAATCTGAATTTTTATCTGGAAGTTTGTCATCATCATCATCCTCACCTAATACAGCATCATGCTTCAAGGTATTTACAACATTCTGTCGTAGTTCTAGAAATTCATCAGTTGACAAAATTTCTCTGGGGTGGTTCTTTTTTACATGTTTACGAAATCTAAACATAAATGATTAATTAGGACTATGGGCTGTATAATGTTGTAAGTTAAGAGAAATCAATAATGACTTTTTTTATATAAATAATGATACATGAACATATTTGACTTAATTTTACTTTTTAAAAATTTATATGTTAGCACTCACAATGAAATGTAATGGTTAAGCAATTTATAAATACCATTTACTCTATACAGTTTTATGGCACACTGTTATTGACATATTTTTCACCAGCACAGCATTTATAAATTATACTACTTTTTGCATCTTGTTAGTCAATCTCATTCAGATTTTTAAAAATAAATGAGTAACTAATAGATTTAATTTGATTTACCTGAGAATCATCATTTAAGGAGAATTTGTGAAGAACACAATTGCATTTTCGCTAGAAATATTGCCTGACATGTAAATAAAAAAATATTTTACCCTCTTGTTTTATTATGGTAGTTACACTACTTCAATTTTTATCAGCTATTTGGTTTTCTAATTTACTATAATTTACCTAAAATGAAGAATTACTACGAAAAAATAAATAAAGGCCTCACAAATTTAGACAGAAAAGATATGAATATTTCTGTTGTGATATAAAAGAAAAATCTATTGCTTTTTTTTCATTGCAATATTTTGTATGAGATATCAATGATGTTGAACCAAACACAAAAATATTAGAATGGCTTTCATAGATAGAAACAAAAATAAGAATGCTTCATATATGAATTTCTCACTCACAGGAAACTGATTTATTAGTTTAGTAACCTTTTTAATTAATGTGAGCTTGGTATAGAGGGATTAGAACCTTGGCCTTTTAAAATATTTTTTTGTTCTAACTGCTTGATGCAGAGAGCAGCTTACTTATTATTTATAATTCATGGTATTTTTGTAGTTTTCAATATAAAAATTTCTTGCAATTGTATTTATTTTTGGTACAAAATGAAAAATGGCTTAACTAATCATATACTTCACTTAAATATATTTTATGATCAGCACTACATTACACGTGTTTTAATATATATTATTTCAGTACAATGCACCAATTATTTTTCTTTCCTTTTAGAAATCTTTTATTACTACTACTATATCATATTAAATATATCTCTGCTGACTGGTAAGCAGACTGTCACTAGATCCTATACAGTCATACTTTTCTAAATTCAAGCTTTTTTTTAAGATACTCACAATATCACTCTTTAATTCATCTTCAGACCCACCAGATAAATGAATGCATTATCAGTGCTGAATACAAAATGAAGTAACTACGTTCCAAGTACTAAAACAATTTGCATTTTTTTTTTTTTTTTTTTGTCAATTACTAAATTTAATTTCTCTACATTGATTACCAAAATAAAATAGGAATTCCATTGGAAGAGATGCAATAGGAAGCAGTTTTCAAAGAATTTATTTTCTTGCTTATTTTATTATTGCAAAGTCTTTATTCTGGTGCACAAGTATTTTTCCGCAATTTCTCTATTGCAAAATATTTTTTTAAATAATAAGAGCAGCAAGATAGATGGTGTTTTAGTAAAAATGTTAAATACTAATAATAAGTATTTATTTTCATCACTTTATTTTACTTACTTATTTTTTGCCTTAATAGAAAAAAAAATCAGTTTTCATTTTTTTCAGCCAAATGTAGATTAGCTTTGTTTTTCAATTTCATGTGTTTCCACACTTCTCAATTTCAAGAAACCGAGAAAGCACAAGAACATCTTCATATCACAATATATTGACATATGCACATGTTCTTATGCTTAAAATTTTATTTTGGTAGCATGCTGACAATAAAATACAACAAACTTAATCAAAAATATCTATTCATACCGACAAAAATACTCATATTTAATACCATGGTTACTAGGCCATGCAATTAAAATAAATGAGCTAATTTTCCATAGAAGCTTGAATAAAAATGAAAGGCAATCTCTGTTGTCAAATGACTTAGCATGACACTTGATAAAGATTAGACTATAGGAATGTTGCATTTTTAAACCCAAATATGCTGGACGAGCTTATCAGTTTCTCTAAATCACAATTAAGGCTGTAGATAATAAAAGTTTCGAACAAGAAATATAAAAATTGGAATAAAAATAACAGAAAATCATGGCAAAATCAAGTAGGCAAGACAGCTGCCCAAAAAATAGGAAGATTTGACATCAGCATGCTACAAAAAATTATATTTCTTAAAATTGTATACAAATGATAACCTGGGTAGTCACCTGGCTATTGCTTTCATTCAATCATTTAAATTTAAATTATTTTTTTTGCAGCCCACTTTTTCACTGTTCAACTAATATGTATAGCACTCATTTCATACACTCAAATTATAGAAAATCGATTCTTACTTTTCAAAATGATGACTATATAGTTGTGAGGGAATAGTAAGCAGTTCATCATATGCTGCAGTCACTTCTTTTAATTTTTTGTTTTCTTCTTCCCAACTCACATACAAATCCCACAATCTATCCGAACGAAATTCTCGGCCAGCAGCAGCCAGTGCTCTTTTGAATAATCTATATAAAATAAATAATATATATATAAACGAATAGAGAAATAATTACAAACACATATCAATAAAAACTATACTTACGCTTTCACTTTTCATAAGCATCATCAGATTCGCCTTGCTGACTTTTGTAAAAAGTTATGTAATGTATCCATAAGTCTACACTTAATGGTATTGCTGTGGTACCTTCTTCAAAAATCTGTGGAGACAAAAATTTTTAAATTACAATCACATAAAAATTACAATACTTATATTTTATACTAATTTAAAAGTGAACACTAAAATTTCCTCATTCGCTTTCTTTGCTCTGTAGCAGAAAATTTGCATCAAATTAGTATTTCGCTTGCCATATCAGCAATATTTCACATTTCGAATTCTTAGACATCTTCATCTTGAAACTCCTAAAAGCAATAGAGGCAAATGCTAAAAATTAAATAAAAAATTATTACTTAAAAGTAAAGATGTAAAAACCATAGTTGTAAATGGACAAAAAAAAATATATAATTCTGAATACTAAAATCCATAAACAAATCTAAAAATAGTTTTTTTCAATTATACTTAAAACTTTATATTCTTTAGATCTGTCAGTTAATTTTTTTTCCCTCATTTACAACAATTCTGGACCATCAAAAAAAATCAAACTAATTACAGACACATACTTTCTCAGCAGCTTCAAAATTGTTCAAATTCTTCTCCATGTCAGCAAATTTTTTCCAATATCCATAACAATATGGATAGTGTTTGAAAAATGTATTAAATGCTTTCCTTGCAGCTTCAATGTTATTCTAAAAGACACAATTTTATAAAAAATAAAACCTTAAGTATAATATTTTAAATAAGGTAAATTTCAAACATAAATATGAAAATATATATTCATATAAATACATACAAATTATTGGAATCTCTAATCTACAATTTAAAAATAAAATTTAATTTATTTTAGGTTAAGATTGTTTTGACAGGCTCTTTGAAAAACATCGAAGCTTATGATATACATGAATATAATATTAAATTTTTTTAATATAATTTGGCATTACTTTTAAAAGCAATTCTTCCAAGAATAAAAAGAATTAATATACCTGATAATTTGTACATATATTCAAATGATAAATAATGTTTTTAAAACTGAAATTTTATCTAAATTCTAAGATTTTTACTAAAACTAGATTTTTTTTTAAAAAATTGATAATAATGGTGTAATATAATAATTAACTTCTGTTTGCATTTTTAAAAAAGATAACAGGTTAAGAAATAATCTTAAATAACTTCTAAAGTAGAATTTTTCTCTTTTTAATGTTACTACTATACTTAACATTAATAACTTTGATAAAATTTAATCAATCTTCATCATATTTTTATAAAATACATATAGAAATAATTTTCTCTTTTCTAATAATTGTTCTTCCTAGTCATTGTATCAATCTACTTTTATTATCTTTTATTTAAATTATTCGTGAAATTACATAACTACTTAAGACAAAAAAATCCTAGTCAGGAAACTGAATTCTTAAGAAATGTTTTTATAAAATGCATTAGACTAACACAACACTATAAGAATTATATAAAACATTTTTAAAATTAATTTTTAATTAACATCAAAAGTGAAAATGCTTGCAAATAAATTTTGAGCTTACAGAAAATTTCTTTAGAACAAATGAATCGCATCTAGATTTGAGCTATCTTTTTCACTGATGAACAAATTTTTTTATGATAAATAAAAAGATAAAATCCAGATACTTATACAAAGTACATAATAAGGATTCAGAAATCAAAAAGACTTTTTTTCTTTCAATTAACATTTAGAGAATTGGCAATCAATAAATGATAAAAAAAATACAAAAAGACCTCTTGTTCAACATAATGTAGTAAATATGTCCATCCACCGAAATCGGAAGGATTGTCCTTTACAACTTGCCAATATTTTTCAAGTTCTGAAGCTTTGCTTGTTTCAGAGTCAGCTAAATAAACAAAATGTATAATTAAAAATTTTGAAAATTAAATATCCTCAAATTTTAAAATAATGAAGATTAAACTCAACTGTATATTATAATTTTTTTATTTCTATCAAGATTTTATAATAATTTGAGACCGATTCACCAATAAAATATGAAAATATAAAATAACCTTTTTGAATAGTTATTACTTAAAAGCAATTCTACATATTTGTAAGAATTAAGATTAAACAAAAATTTATTATTACAAAATGATTATTACAAAATGATGCAATTGAGCATTAAAACACAATACTAAAATTTAGAACTATTTTTAAATCACTTTATTTCCAACTTTAAAACTTCATTTGAGAAATAATACTACAAATAAATTCAAACAATGTTAAAAAATAAAAATAAATTAAAAAAATATATATATATGAAATTAAAGATAAATTAAACAACCTTTTTTTCTTACTGCGTTCTTCTTCCATTTTTGAAGTTGCACAACACTAAAAAAAAAAAAAAAAAAAAAAAAAAAAAAAAAAAAAAAAAAAAAATTAGACAATTATTTATTAATACAAATTTATTCTCCAGATAATTCCAGAATAAAATTTATAGGCTCATGTTTGCTAATATAGTAAAAATTCATATAATTCAGAGATACCAACTACTCTTCGTAGTTTATACGCGTTTTTTTTTTTTTTTTTTTTACTACAAGAAATTTCAAAATTTTTAGACTGACTATTAGTTTAAAGAGTTATAAGGAAAATTTTTAAAAACTGATCTATTACTTTCAAAATTTTATCCAATTAACTTCATGGATTTTCAGAAAACAACAGCTTTCACAAAAAAAAAAATCTGACTAATTTTATTCCTCTTTTCTTAAATACATTAAAAGTAACATTCAGTTTTATTTGATAATGTGCACAAATTAAATCCATATTCTCAAAAAAAAAAAGTTGCTATTTCGTTTTCCCTTTGCAATAAAAAAAAAAGAGATGGTATTTTGAAGTCTTTTAAAGGACAATGTAGTTAATGCAATACATTTTCGTTGTTTTTAGCACTTACTATTACTTTCAAAATATTGTCCATCGTTATGTATTTTAATCTGTAATAAATATTTTTCGTACATGCATTGGTAAGATTCAAAATAATCCTTATTAAAATTTCCTCAAAATTGCTGCATCGATCAACATTATAAATTGTGGCTACAATTGCACCCATGAACTTAATGAAGTGAATTTTATAGTAATATTAATGATCATTTAAAATGAATGCTAGTTGCTGTGTGTTTCTCATTTACTCAACTATTCACCTATTGCTACTGACAAACAAAAAATTATTTAAGATACTATTGAAAAGTCTCATTACTTCTTATTAGTACTTTTATATAGTACTTGCCATTTCATGCTAAATGTAAAAATGTTAAATCCAAAGGAAAAATTACACTTTTAACTTGCCATTAGATCAACATACTTAAAATACTTTGAAATGCCGCCTTTCAAAAATATGCTCCTTTTAAATGTTAGTATAAAACAAAGCAATTTATGTATATATATAATAATAATTATTTAATGCCTATCTAAGCAGATGTTGCAAGTTTTGTTCGTTATCCACAGGAGATAAAAAAAACATAGGCATTTAGCTGAATGGCATATTGTTTACAAGATGAATTTTCAGCAAACCATGTCTGAATACATTCAATTTTAACGGGTTTATATCAAAATCAAATCATAAACTTCAAAAAATAATTTCAGACAACGAACACAAACACTGTTAGAGTTACATTAATCATAACAAAAAAATGGCAAAAATATAAACCTAGACTATAAAAAAAAAAAATATCTTCCTAGGCCTAAAAGAATTTTTGATTCAACAGTTCAATTGAAATATATAAAATATTATAAAAAAACAATAAAAGAAAGATCGATAAAACAGTTTTTAAATAAAACAGAAGATATATGAACATTTTGTAAATATATTTACCTTTGTACCAGTTTAAACAATAAGGCAAGAACGTTTCACGACTTACAAAACCGGCAAATCAAAGTTAAAGTATCAATTTAAATATGACTTTAATGCAGTGCCTGAGCAAATTTTCGATCTAATGTTGATGTTTAAACTTTGTGTGTAGAAATGTGAAGAAAACAAAACTAAGAAGATGAAACAATTTATTTTATGAAATATTCCCAAGGAGATTAAAATTTTAAAAAATGGCTATGGTGAGATCTTAAGGATAAGTCAGAGAACTTTGTATATCCATTTTTTCCAAAAGTTAAATATCCATTTAAACTTTTCGATGATAAAATTTTTACTTTATATCAAATGTGTAATTTAATGTATCCAATTAATAATAATTGAATTATTTTAGTGATAAATGAAAATGCAAATATTAATTCTATAACATTATTTAAACTATATTTCCATGTGTTGGCAACAACTATTAATTCACTGTGTTTCGTTTTATTCTGTTTGTTTACGATGTTAAAAAACTCATGTAGAAAATAGATTTCAGCGAGCGTAAATCTCAAAGTTTCAACACAAGACAAAATAGATTAATTTGTAAAGCTCATGTATAAAATATTAATTTTCTGTTTCTAGGTGAAATGCTTGTTGGAAATGGAAATATCTATTAAATAAACAAAGTAATTTTTGTCTGTTTGGTTTTATAGTGGATGTTATATAAAAATTTATATTTATCATGAGTTGTAAATCACATTTAACAATGCATTCTGACATTTATTAATGCAATTAATTTTTAATTGCAGTCTGAAATTTATGTTTTTTAATGGAAAATATAAATATATTTTTGCAGTGTATTGGAATGAAATAATTTTAAATACTTTTTTTAAGTAATTTTTAAATAATTTTCAGAAGATTTGAAAATATTTTCTGTTAAAAATTTACACATTGGTTAATTGAATCTTACTTATGTATATCGCAATTTCTTGTGCATCTTCTATATAAATATTGCATTAGATCATGCTACTTAATTCTATACAGAGATTTTTTTATTGTATTTTGAAAAAGAAAGTTTGTTTGTAAAAGCTCCTTATCATTTTTTTCTAATATTTTAATATTAACTTCATGACTGAAATCTACTTTTTCTCCACTTAATTTGTAGATATAATTTTAACTATCATTTCAATTATACTGGTGATTAGATGGAAATATCTGTCAGCTTTAAAAGCATCTTAAAAAGAAAATAAAACCTTTATCACATAAAAATATTTTCTTCTCTCAATCAAAAAAAAAAAAAAAAAATTCAGATTTTTATCACACATATTTTTCTTTTTCATATAATTATCATTTTTTGTGAAAAATTATTTTTTACAAAAATTTTTCTAGTTAATTAAAATTATATATCAAATTATTTTTTCGCTTGAAAGAAATACACCCAATCAAATTTTAGGTATAAATATATAATATAATATCTTGATATTTTGTATATGTTGTTTTTCAAAAATTAAGGAAAAATGAATTTTGTCAATTTAATAAACATTATGCATTATGTGTAAAAAGTAATGCTGTATCAGAATATGGTATGTAAATCTGTGGTGCTGTTGTTAGCATCTTCATTTAGCTAAATGGGTTTATTGAAGGTTTAAAAGTATCTACAATATCTGCAAATAAAAAGCTGTGTAGTGAAATTTTTGAGATAGCTGTACTTTAGATATGATTATTCAATATATTTGAAGAATTATAATAGTGGGCCATTGAACAAATTTAAACAAGCCAAAGTCAATCTCATGTATGAAGATAATTGAATGCTAGTCCTTTTATAATTCGCATACTGTAAAATGTATTTCAAAGAATAAAATCAAATTCTAAAAGGTTACAGCCTTGGAAGAGTGGTGCTGCAGATGACTGCTAGTTGCAAGAAGGCACAAAACATTTAGATTTTCTCTTATAATGGCCAGTAAAGGTTGACATCCAACTATTCACAGAAGACTTTTATAAAGGGTTATATACAAGATGTCCAGTATTATATCTATCCTTCATACTACACAACTGAAATAAAAGATTTAATTGGGTTTGCATATGTGTCAATGAAAGTGTAAATAAGGTCAACTCTTTACTGATGAATTTGTCATGTCAGATTTTGTTTGCAAAGTAACTAAAGAAGATTGTTGGTCTGGTGGGAGCCAGTAATATGTTATGAGAATCCTATTCATGAAAGAGATTAATTTGGTGGGTTTAGTGTATGTATGACCATATTTAATTATATATTATCCCAAGATGCACTGTTACTGCTCAGATATATAGAATACATTCTTGATTCAATTATTCATCCTTACATAGGTACAATTAATTACTGTTTCATCATGATAATACTTGACCACACAGAGCCCGGTTGGAGTAAAATTACTTTCATGAGTATTGTATGTATTGGTTGCTGAACACATTCTTCAGACATGAACCTGATTAATCATATTTGAAATACTCTAGGGAGACATATTGTTGCATCTTATAACCCTTCAGGTTTTTTAACTGCCTTGACGTAGTAGGGAGCCCTTATTGCCAACAAAAAAAAAAAAATACCATAATTTTGAGCATAAAGTATCACTTTTGTGCTTGTAGGGCTGTTGGAGATGATCACATTCCATTTTGAAGCTGATCATACATTGTACTAAGATACTATGTTTTTTTTTTGTGTTTTCATCGTGTATATTTTCAAAACTGAATATAAACCTTTTTCCTTTTTTTTAAGCTAATTTATAAAGCACTGTTTATTTAATGTTTTTGCCAAATTGCTTAATTTTAAATAAATGAAAATTTCACAAATAGGATTTTTTTTTAAATTTTTCTTAGTTTTTGAAAATCAGTGTTTATATTCACTGATTTATATTTAAACTTTTATATGTTGAATTTCTCAATTAATTCTACATTAAGCTTAAGCTAATTTATAACTATAATACCTTTTTTTATGTCGGCAGAATCATTAAACTTTCATCTTAACCTTTAAAAAAGAGATAAAATATGTATATTTATATGTAATCAGATTTGGCTACTTAAAATAATATATTTATTTAATGGACTATAACATTATGCCACATAAAAGTTAAATGAATGCATGCTTATTAGTTTGTTATTCAACATATTCTATCACTTCTTTGCCTTTATTTTTTAAATATTGGTAGTTTCTTATTATGATTCCTGTTGACTAAAAAGATGCAATATTTTTGCTAAGTTTACTCGTGATGAATTATCCGTGATTGGCTAGGGCTATTGGCCATATACGTTGACTTCTTATTGCACTCAAATTTTAAATATTTTCTATTGATTTAAAAGAATTTAAGTCTATCTTTCCGAACAGATAATTTAATTGGAGGAATATTTCACTCCCTGGAAGTAATAATAGCAGTTATCAATGCTAAATATTTAGAATAGATGTTATATATCAAATTTAAACAGATTCTATTATAGACATATGTTTATTATGTACCATTAGTGTTCCATTTTAATTTCTTGACTTTAAGATATTGAAATTTACATTTGAAACAATTTAAACTTTGTTTTCTTAAGTGTTTTAAAATAACTATTGATGACCTTCCTGTTTCATTTTACATAAAAACAATTATAAAAATAAAATGTGTTTAGAAACTATCACAGTTAAATCCCAGTTTAGCCCACCTCTTAGCATCGTAAAAAAGTTGCAAAAATCACAGTAAAAAAAAAAAAAAAAAAAAAAAAATCACAAAATTGTAAAAATAAAAAAAAAAGGCACTTTTATTTGTTGGGACAATATTTTTCATGTGTTGTGCATTTATATCAATGTCGTGCATACTCTATTCAATCATAAATTTTTTTTTGTACTAAAAATGTTAAAATTGAATGTAGTTGAGAATGTACTCCTTAATTTTTTAAAAAATTAAAAGAATTTTGCAAATTAACTGAAAAGAGTGGGTTAAAAATGGGTCAATAAAAATTTGCCAAATTTTTAATATTTTTAAAAATTTATTATTATTAAAATTATCATTTTAGAATTATTTGAAATTTTGAATCAAATTTTGAATTTTTTTTTTTTTTTTTAAATCACTTAAAATTATTTGAAATTTATTTACTCATTGTAATGCAATATTTAATTAATTGCTTCCATATACATTACTGGTGATAAGATAATTTTTATAATAATTATTCATCTTAAAACCTATTATATAAATTTTTAATTTAATAAACTTCCTGTGAAAATATATTAAATTCTTGAAAAACAGTTGATGAATTTACTATTTTATATTATTAAAAAACATAATGTAGAAATATAATTTTATTTTTGTTATATAAAATAATTGTTTCGTTTTTCTTTTTTTTTCACAATTTTTGATTTAAACTATTTTCTTTTACTTTTCAGATACTTGTGAATCATGTTTATGCTGTAAGATGTCTTAAATTTCAGTTCAGAAGAGTACACTATGGCTCGCAATCCTTTTGTCGAAGAAATAGATTTCAAGGAGATAAAATTAGAAGGAGTATGTTTTTAATTCATTTCATTTTTAAAAATTTGTATAAGAATATAAAAGTAATTTTGTAATGTTGTAGGAGGTTTTTTCGATCAACAAAATTGTCTATGTGAAAATATGAAAAAAAAAAAAAAAAATATTCATTGCAAGAAGAATTGCTTATAAGAGTATTCAAGCTAATTGAGGAATAAGTAATATTGAAGTATTAAAATAATTGATTTTAAGTGTGATGAATATACATGCCAAATATGAAGAATATAAAGAGAAGAAAAGAAAATAATAAAAAAATTTGAAAAGTTTAGATTTTAAGAAAATATTTTTGGAAGCAGAATATCAGTTTAAAGAATTAAAAGCCAAAAATTTTTTAAATTCTTGAGGGTGCCGAAAAAAGTTTAAGAGTTAGAATGAAATCACAAACTTAAACTTTTGCAAAAGGAGCTTTAAAACTTTTTAGTTCACTTAATGCAGGACTGATTGTTTTAAATGAAGTTACTTTTTATTAATATTTTAGTAATTATTTAAATTTTGGAATTAATAATTGCTTATTATTTGTTATGTTTTGCATTTTAAGTCTTAATAGGCAAGCAATAATTATTTGTTACTTGAGTTATTAGCTATAAATTAATATATGTGTATCATTATTTGTAATAATAAATAGAATTTAAAAAAAAAAAAAAACTTATATTTATTTTTTTCTTTAGTTCCTAAATTTTTTTAAAATCAGTATTATATTATATTAATTTGTATTCTATTTTATTGTTATAAATTATTTTTATTTATTTCTATATTTTTTAAGGTTGTTGGAAAAGGTTCTTTTGGAACTGTTAAAAAAGGGAAATGGGGAAATTTAGATGTTGCCATTAAAGTGATAGAAACTGAGCAAGAAAAAAATGCTTTCATTGTTGAGGTAAAAGAATATATTTGTTGAAAAAAATAAATAGTTAGGCATAAATATTATAATTGCGATTAATTTTTTTTTTTATTAATAGGTACAACAATTATCAAGAGTAAATCATCCGAACATTGTCAAATTATATGGAGCTTGTACAAAGACACCGGTAATTCTTTTAAGATTACACCCGATTCTGTTTTTAAATGATTTTGATTTAACATGGATTAAAAAAAATTTTATTTTTTACACAGCTTGTTATGATTTAACACGATTACCCTAATTTTAAGAAGAAAAGTTTGCTATACTTTTATTTTTGTGACTGAGAAAATGGAGATGAGGAATATATTATGATTTCTATTTGTGAGATTTCCGAATTTATAACTTCATTATGGAATTTTGTCTGCATTTTGAGTTTGGTGTTCAAAGGGAAAAGTACCATTTTAATATTTATAAACCTTTGTTTTATTAATTATAACTAAAATATTTTAGCTTATATACCACATAATTCACCTGTAACAAAAGGGAAAAGGAACGGATCTCTTTGGATATTAAAATTAAAATTTTAGATCAGCTTGCAACTGGACAAGATGCAATGTTTATAGAAAAGCATTTTGAGCACTACATGAAGTTACTGTAAAAACTATCAAGAAAATGAAACTGCTGTTAGAAAGTCAGTATATTATGGAAAAAAACCAATGGAGCATGAATATTAAAGCATTTCTTGTGATAGCAGTACTATGCAAACATATGCATTTCTTGTCAGAAAGTGACAATGAATAAAATCTTTTATGTGAAACTCATAATATTTTGCTTAATTTTTATGTTCATGATTAATTTGTTGCCCCCAAATGCTGTTATATGATGTACAATTTTTATGAAATAAAATGTTTAAGATCCTAACATAAAATCTCATGGTTTATTGTATTATTTCTTCTGATTTCTTGGTACTGGAACCAATCTTTTATTTTTTTAATGATGCAATATATTTTTTACATTTATTCTTTGGGAACATATCTATTGTGTAAAACAGAATTAAGTGTATATTTTTTGGTGTTAAAAATACTTTTCTGTAATTTAAGTGTCCTATTACATGCAAATAGTATCAAATTTTAATGACATGCTATAAATACTGTTAAAAATCTAGATGATATACGAAAATATGGAATATGATGGAAATCCACTGTTAAATATTGAAAATTGTCATGAACTGAAAAGTAACACAAGATAGAATATTAGAAAAAGTTATATGCTATTATTCGAAAAAAAGTTATTTTTTTTATTGTGGGGGGGCTATCTGCCCTAACAAGTCAACAAGCAAATTAGCTAACTACTAAGATGAACAACTTTCATAAAACACCCACAAGTAATTCTTTTTAAAGATTTTCTTTACAGATTGTTTGATTGAATATAACCAAAAATTTTCATTTGTTTAATAACTATGTACAAGAAAGAATATAAAATAACTACTTTTGAACTCTCATCAGTTTTAGTTTATCATATTTTATATATACATTTTATATCTTTGTGATTATGTTTACTTAATGCATACTATACTTTTAAGGTATGTTTGGTGATGGAATATGCAGAAGGTGGATCACTTTATAATGGTAATTTTTTTTAAGAATATTATTTGATTTGCAATATATATATATATTTTTTTAAATCTTTAAAAAATTTTCAAAATTATTTCCTTTTTATATATTGCACAGACTACTGTCTAGAATGTTTTATTATGTTATATTTGCTATTTAAATACGTTTTCTGCGTACTAAGAAACTGATAATTTATTCTTTATTTTTAATTTATAAATTTCTATTATTTTTCTGTAGTTGACTTGTTCTAAATCAACATTCTTTCATATCTGATGTATATAATAGTTATTGAAGATGAATATTTTAGTAATGTCATATAGGAAAAACAAGTTGTTGTTGTTTTTAAGTTGTTTTGTTGTTGTTTTTAAGTTTTTACAGGATCTGAGATGGATGTATTTAATTATTTTTCTAATTATACCAGTTTGTAAAGAATTTCAACTTTTTCAATGTTATTCCAAAGTAAAAATAGGGCTGAAAAATGTATTCTTAATCTAAAACATTCAATATTTATATTAATTCAAAAATTAAATCCTGTTAAATTAAAGATAAGATTACATAAAATAATCTTGATAAATATTTTTTATTATATCTTGATTAAACCACCATATTCTTTCTTTTTAGTTTTGCATTGCATGAAACAAGTTGAATATACCCTTGCTCATGCCATAAGTTGGCTTCTTCAAACAGCAAATGGTGTAGCATATCTTCATAACATGAAACCCCGTGCTTTGATCCATCGAGATCTGAAACCTCCGAAGTAAGAATTTGTATAAATATTCTTTTTAAAAAGTAACCTTTATCTATATGTCTTAAAATATATCCTCATTTTTTTAAAAATTATTTTTAATCGTGCTTTGTTTTGAATCAATTAATTATTTTTAATTTAATATTCATTCAAAATGGTAAATTGTTAAAAATTAATTTTGATTTGTTTTAATTTCTTGCATAGCTTATTGTAGCTGTGCCTTTTTTATTAATATAATTTAAAATATTTTGTTAAATATTTATTTGCACTCAAGTATCAATAAGCATTATCTTGATTATATTTTTATGTGAAACATTTAATTTATTTCTTGCAAAAAAATTTCTTAAAATTTTATGCTTTATATCTTTTATGCTACAAAGTTTTAAACAACATTATATTTTTGGTCTTAAAAGCAGATTCTTGCAATTTAGTTTAACTTCCTTTCAAATATTTTACATATAAATATTACAATATATTATTGTAAAGAATCAAACTTTTACATTATATAATATTTATATTTTTACTTAAAGTATTTAAAAATTATAAAAAAAAAAATCTTTTAGTGAAACAGAATAATTTTATTTTCATTATTTTTAAAGATATTTTAATAAGTTAATTAATATTTATCCAAGAAAGTTAAAATGAATTACTCTAAAAATTTTATACTTAATCTCATTCATTTGGATAATTTTGAATAACAAGCAGTTGCTTTAAATATCTGGATGTATATTTTCACCTTCTCCATAGTGTAAATACAAATGTGCCCTAATTTACTTTAAAAGATTTAATTTTTTTCTAAAGGAATTTATGTAAAAGTGTCTTTGAGAATAAATTTATCCAGGTATCTTATGATTCACTGCTTGACACTTAACACGTGTGATTCTTGGTTATATTTGTTGATGTTTTAAAAAATTTTTGTGCTGTCTGTATTTTTATCCCTTTCTTTTAACAGTCTCTTGCTAATTAATGGAGGAACTGTTTTAAAAATCTGTGATTTTGGGACTGCTTGTGACAAGCACACTAATATGACCAATAGTAAAGGTAGTGCTGCATGGATGGCACCAGAAGTATTTGAAGGTATTCACATATTTTCTATAATTAGTTATTTTTTATTCAAATTTTGTTCTAAGTCAAAACATTATTATTTTAACGTTTAATATTAGTATAAAAATTAATTTTCTGCAAATAAAAATTATAAACATTTAACAAGATTTACATATATTTAAAAATTTTTTAACTCAATGTGATTTAAATATTTTATATCTATAACAAACTTTGAATGAGAAATTTAATAAAATTAAATGCATTCCTGGGTATTGTTTGAAAAACTATATTTTTGATAAAAATTATATTTGATAAATAATAGGTTCTAAAACAGGTGTAAATCACTTGCAGACTATATGTTTTTTTATGAGCCCAAAATTTTGGCTGTGAATTATAGATATGAAATTATAATCATTGAAAATGAATTTTAAACATATGGTTTATTTATAATTATATTTAAGTTGTTAAAATAATATTACAATTTTTTAGAATTTTGTGTAAATTATTGTACTTGATGTATTTAAAAGTAAAACTTGCTACTTTTTCAAGAAATTTAGAGTTTAGCTTCTCCTGTATAGAAGTAAACTTTGGATTTGGAAATAAAAATAAGCATTTGAGTTATTTTCATTGAGTTGTGCTTTTAATATAAAAAGCACTGGATACATTTGTTCGTGTTTCACTGGATACATTTTTTATCTGTATTATATTTTTGTTATTCTGTAATCCGTCTTAAATTTTTGCTAAATATTATCATGAACAAAGTATTTCAATTCACATTTTAATAAAAATTTTATAGGATCTCAATACAGTGAGAAATGTGATATATTTAGCTGGGCCATTATTTTATGGGAAGTTTTAACAAGAAAAAAACCATATAATGACGGTGAAGGTGCCACTGCATTTGGTATATTATGGGCTGTGCATCATGGTAAAATGTCTAAATTATTTGATTAAAATTAATATATCTTAATATTTCCTTGAATTTATATTTATGTGAATTATTTGATGTCATATTTATAATTTTTGTGAATTAGGTAAAAGGCCACCTTTGATTTCTGGCTGTCCAAAACCTTTGGAAAATCTAATGACAAGGTAATAGCTTATAAAATTTTATTTATTGTATTCATACTGTTAAAAAATTGTTTAATATAAATAAAAATGTAGTTTGTTACAAATTTTAAAGTAATAAATATTAGAAAAATAATTATCTTATTACATTGAAGATTATTTTGATGGGCTGCATAAAATATATAAAAAAGAAATTCACTTTATCAGTGTAATAATTTATCTAATAAAATAATTAACCATTATATTTAACAAATTATCCATTATACTAAAAAAAAAAAAATTCAAAACCTCTCGAAAGTATAAGACGCGATCACATAGAACTTTTCCAGAACATTGTCTGGCTTTTTTATTCACTACAAAATGGCATTGTATAGTTTGACTAACTAAGCATCAATTGACATTTTTATTTAATTCCACTGCACCCAGTAGATGGCGTTGTACTATTGTACAACAAGATGGTATCTCCGCCACAAGGATATGTCCTTAACACTTGCCCGTATGTATCAATTGAAATTCCAAATGGAGCAGATTCAACTCCTTGCCCCTCCCCCTTTATAGGTACCTCACTTGCCGGCTAGTTCCAAAATGCAAATTTGCGCATAATTCAAAGCTACAGTATGTTAGTATGAGGAGTTAGCCATGTCTTGGTCTGCGGAACATAGTGAAGAAGTTAGTGTGGGTCTGCGACGAAAAGGTTTGGAGGCTCCTTGTTCTATGGGATTTAAATATATATACACTGGTCATTCCATTCTAGTGATGTCTTTACTTTTAGATATTTGATAAGACACAGCATCAGGAATCTTATGCTCTCTGGCATTCATAAAAATAATGGCTTCATCCATGACACCTCCAGATGGACACATGTGAAGGACCACATGATAAAATAATCTCTGATAATAGTACCTTCATCTAAAATTTGCAGTTCAGCCTACTTACTAGTTATGATGCCTCTCCTGTTGAGCATATTAGATATAAAGTTTTGATCTCTTTTCCAGATGTTAGCGGTGAAAAAAACATATCCTTACCTTTCTTATATCAACTGACACTGAGAATCACTTTCACAGAAATGGCTCTCCTCTTAAAAAGGACAATACTCCATTAATTAGATGTCATCTCTTTGTATTAATTAAATCAATCTAAATGATGTCGCCGATGGACAGTTGTTAATGGGATAAGTATTCATGAGGGCGAAGGAATAGGCCATTTTTACAGAAGCATCTGGTCACAATAAACAAGCCACCTTTATAAAGACATCTAAGCAAAGTAAAGTAAACTCCTTTTGTCCCTTTGGAGTATGCAGCTGCTGAGCAACTTATCCTCTGTCTGATATTTGTCTCTTTTCGCCTACAGTCAGCATATAGTTTGTTTTCTGGCCGCACCAACTTTTTATATAGCTGAGTGCTTGAGCAATCATTTTATCTATTCTAAAGTCACAAAAATGGTTTCTTCTAGTCACATTGTGCATACAGTCTGACTTGAATTTATAAAGAATTTCTTTGATAGCACCTTTAAGCCTTCCTTTTATTGTAATCTTTCTCTGCAACCGTTTTGTATGCCTTATCATCGTTGGTGATGTCTTATGCTTGATATTTGCATACAAATCACCTTTTCTTCTTCATTTAGTCATTTTATTGATCAAAACAAGTCCTTTTTACAATTTCTTGGTTGTGTGATTAAAAATTGCATTGTATGCAAGTTTTATACTTAAATGTTATTTTTAAAATTCCAGATGTTGGTCAAAAAGTCCATCAGTGCGTCCATCTATGATGACAATTCAAGCTGAGTTATCAAATTTATTTCAATTCATGAAAGGAGCTGACAAACCTATTACCTTTGTAGCACAACATGGTAAGTATAAAACCAGTGAAATCATTTAAAGGGTTTATTTTAATATTTCACAGTGAAATTTTTCTGCCATATTTTTAAAGAAATCAGACATTTTTTAAAGATTATTATTACATTTTCTTTCTGTTCTGGAGTCTACTTTTAATTTTATTCTTAGAATATTATGTATATAATAACAAATCAATAATAAATTTTCATTCCTTTAGTTTTGAGCAGATTTCAGATAGGTAATTAGTGTCAGAAAATGTTCAGAATTCTAATTATCTTTAAACTATTAGAAACACTCTCAAATAATAATAGTATTGAACTGTATATTCTGATATTTTAACATTATTATTAAAGTCACTGGTTACTGTAATATGTTGGTCCAATTTTCACAAAATGTGCACAAAAGCCTTTACTCACCTCTTATAGTAAAGTCCATTTAGACATCTGCATGAGGCAGATGGGGTTTTAAAATTTTAAATGAAAGATGAATAAATAAATTAGCATTATTTATTTTTTTAAATTGTCCACGCTATAGGATAATGCTAAACTATTTACTATAATCTATCTAATAATAAGAATTTAAAATAATTAATCTTATATAATATATATATATATATATATATATATACAATCAAGAGCCAAAACATCATGACCACCCCTACATTTTGCAATGAACTCGCCTGGATGACGTGGAAGGCACGTGATTAGTTAATAAAATTATAAATGAAAAATAATAAAAATTTCAAAAGTGTAGATGTTGATGAAATCAGTTGCATGTAATAAAACAGAATGAGCAAAGGTCAAATTAGGGGGGGGATAGCTTAGAGAAAAGCAAACTTTTTTCATCTAGGCAGTTGTAAGGAATTAATTAAAAATATTTAGAACAGTGCGAGGTCTTTTGCTATGTTTGCGGGAAGAAATATCATAATCGTAATTTTGTAGGATATTTAATACAGGGTTATTGATGTTTCGCATATCATTATAGAATTTAGTAGAAATTTTGTGAACAAATTGTCTTAAACTTGGAATCGAGATAGCTCGTCTAATATCGTCATTACGAAAGTACCAGGGTGAATTCGTTAACATTCTGAGAGTTTTGTTCTCAAGTCTTTGAATAATTTCAAAATTTGTACGTGCAACAGAACCCCAAACTGGCCTTGCATAAGCTAATACTGGACGAATATAAGAGAGATATATTAGAAATTTGAGATTAAGAGGTAAAGCTGAATTTCTATTGACTAAAAAGGATAGAGAATTCTAAATTGAGTATTGAATTTATTTCTAAGATTGTAGATATGCGATCTGTAGTTAAGTTTACTATCAAAAATAATTCCTAAGTACTTAGTTTCTTTAGACCAGGTGATATAATTATTATCTACACTCAAGAGCTGAAAACATTATGACCACCCCTACATTTTTGCAATGAACTCGCCTGGATGATGTGGCAGGCACTTGATCAGGTGGAAGTGGTATTTGACTGCTGCTGGAGAGTCTGAAGAATCATTCTTTCACTTACTACTGTGTGTGATGAGAAAGTTATGGGATCTAAGTGACTTTTGATAGAGGGCAGGTTGTGGCTCAAGGCTCGCAACAAGTATTTCCCAAACTGCACAACTCGTGGGCTGTTCGCTATCTACAGTTGTTAGTACTTATGCAAAGTGGATGAATGACGGTGAAACCAGCAGTAGACGATATGGTGTTGGACGTCCACACGCTATCAAAGAAAAGATTAGTCGGAGACTGTCTCGCATGGTGAAGCAAAACCAGAGCTAGACAGTGGCTCAGCTGACAGCCCAATACAATGCAGGGCCAAGTAGAATAGTATCGGAGCACACTGTTGGATATGGGGCTGCGCAGCAAACGTTCCACTCGTGTGCCTTTGCTGACAAAGCGTCATTGCCAATTGCGCCTGCGCTGGACCCATTGTGACTGGTCCATGAATCAGTGGAAGAGAGTTTGCCTGGTCAGATGAATCACGGTTTGTCATTCATCACGCCAATGTCCGTGTCAGGATACACCGCCTTCCAGGCGAACAGTTGCTCCCTTAATGTACAGTAGGTCATACACAGGCCTGTGGTGGCGGTATTATGCTTTGGGAGACGCGTTCTCTTGGGGCGTCTCTGGGACCCATGGTTGTGGTAGAGCAGATCATGAATGCTAGGTATCTGAACATCATTGCGGGACCAGTTGCTCCACTTTACATGGCCTCTGTTTTTCCAGCTGGAAATGGAATGTTCCAACAGGACAACGCCCTTGTCACAAGGCTAAAATTGTGTTGGAGTGGTTCCAGGACATGATGCTGAATTCCAGTTAATGTCCGGGCCGCCTAACTCACCGGATCTCAAACATCTGGTAAACATCTCACCGGATCTCAAACATCTTAAACATCTGGTACAATCTGTCTCCTGCCATCTACCAAGGACTTGTGGCATCCTTGCCAAGGCGGTTGAGCTGTGTTGCGCGGTAAAGGTGGGCCAACTCGTTATTGACAGGTGGTCATAATGTTTTGGCTCTTGAGTGTATATATATATTAGCTGAATTTTGATCTGACTATTCATTCTTTTAGTGGGTGGTGTATTAATTCCATTGCTTTTTATTATTCTGCAATTGAAAGCAATTTTTTCAATGAGACTATCATATACTTATCTTCACATATTTTTCTCAAATTCAATTCTTTTCTTCTTATTTATTGTGCAATAACTCTGTTATAATGATTTTTTTAATTAGGTAACACTTAATAAAACAATAATATCAATCTTTAATTTATTAATATTAATCTGTATTTTTTTTTTTATTAAAAAAAGCTCAAAAATAGTAAACTCTTCAACAATAAAATATCATGTAACTAACTATCATAAAATGAGTATTTTATATGCTTTAAACTGTATTTTATATCCTTTAATTCAAAATAGAAGAAAGTACAAAAAATTTGATTCAGAATTTCTTATATTTATTCCTCAATTTTAATCATTTATAAGCAGAAAAGAAATAATTTATAATTATATATTATTATTTTTTATCTATTTTTAAAGTAAATAATGATAATTAATGTCATATTGGAATTATTTTTTAGAGGAGGAAACAGTTGGAAGTTCTCCTTTTATAACAACTGCTGCATGCAGGAATGAAACTGGCAGTTCTGGATCTAAGACTGTTTTACCTCAAAGATTGGTGAGTAATGTATTGAGTCGGCAAGAAAAATAATTTCGGTTTTTCACCACTTGTACATTATAAAAATTTGACATATTTTCCTGCCAACCCGATAGAAACATTTATTACATGCACTCTAATTAAGAAAAATAAATATGAAGTTATTTGTTGTTTCATATTATGCATTTGTATAGTTATTGTGTAACAGAATTAATATTACAATTATGTAACAGGTGTTTACTATTATTCAGGGGGTGGCAACAGAACCGGGAAGTCAGGAAAATTTTTTCAATCTGTGAAAAGTTAGGAAAATTTGTAGAAATATCAAAAACGCTGATGAGAGCATTTCGTGACATAGATGCGCGTGATCGGTGATTTTATAACTGGATGCTTGGATCGATCGTTACTCATTTTACGGCAACCTTACATCAGATTTTTCTTTTTTATGATGATTTGTCCAGTTTATGATCTCATATTTAAAGCTGTCTTTCACTAATGTGTCTTTTAATTGGACTCTGCTTATACTAGTACTATTATTTGTACCTGTGTTAGTTGCATCAGCCGATTTAGAAATTTAAAGATTTTAGTGGTTTTCTAATATATTATTAATAATTATTTATTATGTATTAAGCTTAAATTCATTTTTAAATCTAATATCACAATCTTTTAGATTCTGCATTAATTAGCATTTTTTACTTATGTATTTAATTATTGAAAATTAAGTCTAATGAAAAAATATTTATATATAAACTAAATGTATTAAGCCTAAATTATTTAATCAAGTATCCGTTAGAATCTTCATTGAATGCATACTTTAGTTTGTTATTTGTGCATTTAATTACTAATTTTGGTCTTAAATTCAGCTTCTATTAAAATAAACATAGAAGAAAAAAATCAAAATTCAATGATACTGTATCTCCTTTGAGAAACACATCCAGGGAGAATTACTGTTTGCCATTTCATGATGTTTTACTATTTCTTTTTGGGAATTTTTAAAAAAGGAAGAAAATTATTAAAATAAATCTTGAAAATCCCTCTTAATAATCTTAATAAAAATAGTTCAATTAATCTGTACCTATTTTAGTAAGAGTAGTTATCCTGTAATAATTCATAATTTGGGTGGAGTGTCACCATTAAGTTGGTAAGATTAAAATTAAAAAATTTATTAATTAATAGAAATTAAATTATCCTCTATTTTTTATTTATCAAGTATGTAAACGTTGAAAATAGGACTAGCAATTAATCGAAAAAAAAATTAAGAGATGAGTTTTTTTATATATATATATATTATTTTTATATTTTTGCTGTATCATATTATTCTGGTTCTTATGCAAAAAGCCTTTTCAGTTATTTAACTTTTTTTAAGTTTTGAGCAGAGATCATAATAACCTTTACATTTAACTTGTGTTGCAAAGAATAGAAGTGCAAAAATTCCAGTATTTTTTACATATATTCCCTTCTAAAGATTTTTTTAGTTTGATCATTCTATTTTTTTTTAAATAAAATTTCATAAAAATATATTATTTTTCATTTTAAATAACTAGTAAAGGGGTTTTTAAGAACTTATATTGTACACATAGTGATTCTGGGTAAGGAGAAAGCCAGGAACTTAATATAATTAGTAGCCATATGTGAGGGAAATGTTGCAAATTTAGTTAGGGAAATTTTTTTCACAGTTTCTGTAGCTACCCTGTTTTAATTTTTTTTTTTTTTTTTTTTTTTTTTTATTGATGTCACTAAAATTCTTTTAAAAATAAATGTATTCATTTTTTAGGAAGAAAATCTCAATACATCTCTATCTAGTAACACAATGGATGATAAATTTTTATGTGTCGAGACTGCTGGAGAAAAGTATTGTCAAGACATCAGAAAAAGGCGTTCTGCTGATTTAAGTAGTTCAGAAATAAAATTGCCTTTAAATTTAGGTCTGTATAAATTCCTGTATTTTAGGATGTGCTATTTAAATATACTTTTGAACAAGGCGCTAATTGATTAAAAATATGTTTTCATTTTTTTACATAAAAAATTTATTTTATATGTTTTGACTGAATTTTATGTTATTGTTTAGGTCATAGAAGATCTGGATCATATGATTCTCCTCATTTGAAGACACATGACAATCAGAATGAGAGTTCAAGGAATACAAATAATATTCCTGAAGTGCCAGTACCCGTAGATAATATAGAAAACAAGGGTCAGTTTTTTTTATGCTTAAAATATTTTATGTAAAGGAATCATTATTAGAATTAAATTTATAATTGTCACATTCCAATTATTCATATTTTAAATATAATTAAAAACATTTAGATACGACATTTAAAATTGACGTTTCTATGGTGCAGAATGATGTTTTTTATTTAAAGCATTGTTATTATTTCATCATTTTCATATATTTGTGAACATGTGTGCTAGAAATTTCCAGCCTTACTGCCTTTGATTTTCATGGATTCTTATGCATTTTTATTTGGTGTACATTATATGAATGAAAGCATTTAGTTTATAAACTATCAGAAATTACCATATGTATATTAATATACACACATTACAGCATGTTTTAGCTTAAATCTTTTTGTACATTATTCACCAGATGAACAGCTAATTGTTATTTATGGATGAAAAAAAAAAAAAAATTTATAATTAATTATAGGTTTTTTTGTTTTTTTTACCACATTCTTATGAAAAGATTGAAATTTGTTTTAATAGTTTTAAAGACTTCATCTTTAAATTTTTTGAAAAAAATTTTGTGTATAATTATAACTGTATGAAAAATAATGATGCTCTATTTGATAATTATTAATGAAAAATTATGGAATACAATATAAGTTATTATAAACCATCATTAATTTATGATCTATTATTTGATTATAGTTACATATTTATATCATATTTTTCTATTTATTTAAAAATGTGTTTAATTTTTATTTCAGTTGCTGATGAATCATTCAACAACATATCATATTCTGGAAATTATTTCTTCCTCCTTGAACCGAGATTACAAGTGAGTTGATAAATAGCTAGCTATTTTGTTTAAAAATTTTTTATGAAAAAGCATCAAATTAGAAATGTTTTATCTACAGTTTATATTTTAACTAAATGCAGACATTATAATCATGCAATTCTAAATGCAGTTGTTCAAAATATTTGAGACTTCGTAAGAATTTTGGGTTATATATATTCATAATTTTTGCTTCTTTGAAAAATGCATTTAATCATTTTGATAACATAAAATTGTTCATTCAAAGGTGAAAACAAAAAAAAAAAAGATTTGAAAATTACATCTTGATAAAAGGCATTTAAATCACTGTATGTTAATATTTATATATGGTAACCAATATATGGAAAATGAACAATCCACTAAAAAAATTAACGACTACTAGTTTGTACTACATAATTATTGCTTTACTTTTTCTTCATTCATGAACTGCTCTTTATTTATAAGAAATTAATTTATTTTATGAAAAATTTTGCTAATATAAATTTAAAAAACTCCACAAATCATCAGATTTAATATTAGTTTTATTTATGATAAGCTAAAATAATAATTAAATGTAGTTATATAATTATTCTAAAAAGCTTGTATATGCCTGTAAAATCAAAAATACAGCTAAGCATGCTGTTTAATGAAGAAAAAAAGCTTCTATTTTATTTACTTTTTTTTCCCACAAAATTCTTTTGAATTAATTTATTTGCTAAATTACAATTTATGCTGTTTAATAAAGCCAGTGCTGCTTTTATTTTTATTTTTTAGTTATAAACAAAAAACATAATTTTTGTTTAATAGTTTTTAAAAAATATTAATTAGTTCTCCTGCATGAATTCTCTTTGGGTATCTTCCCAATAATTTACCTGCAAAGGTTAAAGGGCTGTGAGAAATTTCCCATATCATGGATATACTTTGGTTTGTGAAGAAGTAAATTCATGAGGATCTCAGTATAGATTCAATTTTAAATCATCTTGACATAATTTTTAGAAAATTTCATCTCAAATTCCATCAGATTCATAAACACTTCCAATCCAAAGTCATAAATTTGAAAAAATGAACCATAGCTTGAATATGATTGTTGTTGTTAAATTTGACTTTTCCACCATCAAATGACTTTGTGAGATGTTTAGATCTATCTATATATACCTGTCTGCCTGTGTATGCCTGTATCCATATGTAACAGACAGAAGCTGCTGGGAGTAATAGTTGAAAGTCGAGTAGACTTTGTTGATAAAAGGAAAGACATAAATCTGTTTGCTTCATTTATTAATATTTTTAAGAAATTTAAATAATTTGGATCCAGTTGGAGAAGGCAATGGTCAAGTGCACTAGTTTTAAAAATTTTTAAGCATCTATAGTCATAGCAAACAAAAATTATAAATATATCATTAAAACATTTAGCAAGACGAGTGTTATTACAGAATATACCCCCTCACCCTTTCTGGGATGAAGCTGGTATACAGTGCTTTTGCTCCAAAAATCCAAGTTACAGTCACAACAATGTAAGAGAGAGGATTCTGAGTTGGAACCCCTAAATGTATATTACCATATTACATTTTTAAAATAATACAAAAAGTTTTGCACAAAATATTATGCAGTGGAGAAGAATTGAAATATGCAGAAGATTTCAATAATATAAAGCATAATAAAAAATATCGAGCAATTAATTTTGAAGCAGATAGCATGATAAAGCCAAGTTAGGATCATAACCAAAGTGAGTGATGAAAATATTGGAATTTCAATAGTAGAATGGTAAAAGCAGTTTTTATAATAAATGCTTAACAAATATAAAAATAAATATTTATAAATGCAAAAATTTCTAAGCATACAGTCTAAGTTTAACAAAAACTATAAACATATCACTAAAAATGATTTGGTTCATATCTTGCATTGGAGAAAACTGAGGGCCTTAAGGTAGTGATAAATTACAGAAGTACAGCAGTTGGATTGCTGTTAGTAGAAAATGCAATAGGGGTTAATTTAGTAACTGAATTTGTTTGTTATAGGTTGGGAATTCAGGAAGAGCAAAACCAGCATTATTACACACATATATATATTTGTAAACCAAAGATACTCTTTTGGTTTTCAATTTTATCAATTTCTTAGTTCTATAATGTGCATAGATTAGGTTTTTATGACTTTTCTTTCTACAAAACTCATTCAGGACTTTCTTGTTTGGTTTTTGTAATTTCTGTTGGCTCCAAAAATTTTTCCACACAGCTAATTTCTTCTTTTTCTACCTCAAATAATCATGAAGTAGTTGGGACTTGTTCCTCCATCCTTAAGAGCACTTTGTTTTTCAAAATTCTTTCTGCAGTAGTTATTTTTAGCCTTTATTTCTTGTTTAAATAAATTTAATTTATAATTTTAACTCTATTTTTAATTTGTCATAAAGTTATGATTAGATCAACAATAATAGCACATTAATTATTATTTTATCAGTTAGTTAATGTTTTATGACATGGAAGATATTCTAACTAGTGTGTTCTTTTGCCATAATGAACTGGAACAATGTTTTTGTTTAGATATTAGGAGTAAGAATAACATTTGATCATTTCTTCTTTTGGGAGATTCTACATAACAGGTTTAAATTTAGCGTTTTGTTATTGAATATTATTTTAATTTTCATATACTTTTAAACTCACAAAAAAAAAAAAAATTATTGTATAAATTCTATAAATCTATTTTTCTTTGAATGAAATTTTATTTTTAAGATAATTTATATTTATAATTTTTTTTTTAGCCTTTGCCTCCAGTTCAATGTCCTGAGTCAATGGAAATTTACTTTAAAAGCACCTAAATCTTGCTCGAGAATTATTTCGATATAGAAAGAAATATCCTTGTTAAAAAGAAAGAAAGTTAGTATAAAATATAAAATGAAATATCATATACATATTTAAAATTTCCTGTATATATACTGAGAGAAATTCTAGTAAACAAACAATACAAAACTTGATATGATTTTGTGGGTAGCCATGGAAATCTAATAGGCAAGTACTTGCTTTGAAAATTGAAGTAAAATGTGAAATTATATTATTGCTTACAACAGTATAGGCAGTAGATTGATAATTCTCCTCTCAATATATTGTGGAATTTTTTTTTTTTTTTTTTTTTTGTGAAGGGAAAAAATGGTATCATTGTTTGTGCTTGAGATTGACTTGTCTTGCAGGAAAAATTAGTTTAAATAAATTTTTCTTTTATTAAATTCTCATTCTCTACTGCTCTTTGTAAAATAGAAATACCAGTCATAGTTAACATTTTCTAATTTTGTATTATTAAAATAAGTTTCATCCCCCCCCTTTTTCTCCCATGCTTGTATACTTTCACAATCATTCATATGGACATCATGAGACATTACAATAAATTTTAAATTTTTTTTTTGTAGATTTGTAAAATTGCTTACCGTAACAATAAATATTACTTGATAAAATATTTTGTATGCATTTTGTTTTTGTGGTGTTTAAAAATGTGTTTGAATTATAAATGGGCTGAATAAAAGTTTAGAAATCTTATTGAGATTAAAATAATCTTCACGTTATGAAATTGATTTAAAATACAAATTTTTATTATAAAAACATTTAGATCTTGAAATGATTATTACATTAAGAAGAAATCTTTAATACTTTTTTATACTGAAGTTAAGCATTTAATAATTATACTATATGAATAAATAATTAAAATGTATCATTCAAATTCAAAATATATATAAATTGTTTGAAAAATTATGATAAGTTGTAATTTATATAAAATAAGATGCTATAGTTTTTACATTTTCTAATACTTAAGAACTGTAACATTTAGAAAAGTTCAATAGTTTCATTGAATTTATTATTTTTTTAATTAAATAAAATTCTTATTTTTATAGCCACTAGAGGGCATCTGCCTTTTTTTTTTTTTTTTTTTTTTTTTTTTTTGTTATCCCACAAGCATACACACTGAGGTTAAAAAGACCACACTACTTTTATATGAATAGGATGAAGAAGAATTTCAGGGAGTTATAGAAATAGGGATTTCTTTTAATTTGTGGTGGATAATTCCTGTACCTTTCGAGGTTGCATAGGAGGGGAAAACCAAAAGAAAAGTGAGAATTCCATTCTGATAGGGGTATTAGGGTCCCTTGCATGTGTTTTTTTTAGAGACTTTCAACATAGACACAAACACATCATACGCGAGCAAGGGCTGAGACTGAGAGATCTTACATTAATGTTCTCACAAATAGCAAATTAGGTGATAGTTCATATTATTTTGAATTTAATGTAATTTTTGAACCTTAATTCTTGGACTTTGCAGTCAGTTCTTTCTGAAATTGGCTTGAAGTGAAATAATACTTATCTCATATAACAAATATCCAAATATTAACAGTAATTTATTTTTATATTAAAAGAATATGTCCATGAGAAATTAAAATAAAAATTGAAGTCAAAAAATTCACCCCATGTATGTCTTGGTATCATAAAATTGAGTATGCTGAAGAGTTAAAAAAAAAGAATTATCGACGAAAATGACATCATAGTTTTTTAAACTTGCCTTATTTTTACTGTGTAGCTTCTCATGGCAGTTTTGCTTTGCATCTATTGGTTGTATTTTTATTCATTGTTAGATGTTTTGTACTTGATTAAACTGTTTTAAAATATAATTTTCATATTCATTTGCTGAATTCTATATAAAAGCTTGCTAACAGTTTATTATTATCATGATATGAACCAATTTATTTCATAGGTTTAAAAAAGGTAACATTTAAAAATTGTAAATATTTTTTTACATGTTTATTGAAATTAAATAACCAATGTTAGGTTCTAAAATTAATTTTGTTTTATGTTCAAATTAAATGATAAACATTTTATCACTATTAAAATAGTAGAAATAAATATAAATTCAGTTAATGATAGAAATGTTTTTAGATTATTTTTTATTTATTGTATAAAAATTTCTATGGATACAATTCAAAACTCATCAAATGCTTTATTACTTCAGGACTGAGTTAGAGTCTCAACTCCAAGATAGAGATGATTCAAGTTCTTACATTGATGAATACTTTCAACTAAAAAAAAATGTATGTGCATTTTCAATATCTAAAAAGCAAAATTCTTTTTGAAATATTTTTTAATATATATCGTTTTATAGAATAAAATTTTAAAAAATTATAATGTTTCATTTGTAATTAGACACTATCATTGATTTACATATAACTTTTTCTAAATATGTGGTGACAATTTTTAATTATGATTAATAATCTTTTCTTAATTTTCTGTAGTTGGTAATATTTTTTTTATTTGTATTAGTTAATACTTTTTTATCTCTGAAAAATTAATTATATAAATTTTTGCTTCCCTTACAATACAGAAGCTTCCTTTTCAGCTTCCCTTGCAATTTGAAGGACTCTCACATAAAACTCTTTTATCATGGAAAAATGCTAATTACATAATAATTTTTGAATAAGTAGCACCGCTATCAAAATTGTATTCCATAAGAAGGATTTACGGCTTTTTGTGGAAAACTGGAACTCTTAAAATTTATGTATTACACTAGAAGAAAACACACTAGTCAGATGACAGCAAAGTATATGGATAAAGTATAACTACCATTTTAAACATTATTTTTATTATTATCATTTTAAATTTAGTATTAGCAATGATGGATATCAAAACAATAACTTTGTCTATTAAAGAATCACAACCACTTAGTAACACCAAACCCGCTTGGGCTTTATTAGGAACATATAATATATTTTTATTTAAGTTATTAACTTAATATCTTTGAAAATTATTTTTATTTTACATTTAATTATTTAGCTATCAATGAAAAGATGGCATTAATACTTAGACTCTTTATCTGTATGACATGTATTATAAGTTGGAACAATTTTAATAATAAGTAAAAATTAATGCTGAAAATACCAATGAAATATTTGTAATATGGTTTATTTTAATTTTTTTAACTAACATTATGAAAATAAACTACTGTTTTTTAAGAAATCCAGTTATTTTGCGAAAAAAAAAATGTTTTTTATTTATTTTCCTATTAGTGTTTTATATGTAGTAAAGCTTTTTATCATATTAAAATTCAATTAAATATTAAATTTTTGCATAAATTGTTAGTAATGTTTGTTGTACTTTTACATTTAGGAAAGTCTCTTGCAGTTACGACAAAATCTAAAAAACGTCAACTTGAAATCATCAGAAAACAAGCAGCATGGAAATTCTGATGGTTCTGACAAGACAAGTGGTGATTGGGTAATTGTTGGCAATACAGAATTTATCAATTAAGATTCTATTCAAAAGGAAATTTTTTTTTTTTTTTTGATGTTGAATCTGATTTAGCATTATAATTTTATAGTTTCTTTTTCTGTTATATCTGTTTATAACTGTGCCAAAATTTAACTAAGTAATGTTTTGATAAATCAAGGAAGCAGTATGAAAGTTAATTATTAAATTCTGTCTGCAAAGTTCCTTTGATTGAATATATTTTGTTATTCCAGAACAATTTTTATGTGTTTACATAAAATTATACCTCTAGTCTAAAGGAAGAAGTCTTTATACTAAATGTTGGTATACATATTTCAATTTTGGTATGATTCAGATATTTTTGAACATGTGATTACTTTCTTTTGTTATATTAGTTTGTTATATATTTGCTGCAAAATTACCCATACTTTTTTTTATTATTGTTGCCTTGTTTTTAATTTGTCTGGAGTTTCTTCCCTTTTATTTTAATTATTTTTTTTTTTGTATATGAACTCCCATTTGTATGTGTCAAATAATTCCTATAATGCTACAAACATAATACAATTACATAAAAAATTAATATGAATTTTCAGCTTTTTATTAAATATTATGTGAAATTTTTATTATTTTTATGTATATATTTTTGTCAATATTTTTTTATTATTATTTTCTTAATATAAAACATGTTAATTCCACTTCAAGCAAGCTAAAAAAATCAAATGTTGTAAAAATACTATTTAAGTTTTGATTAAAAAATATCATTACATAATATATTGTATTTTTTTCATTGTTTATTTGAAGAACAGCTAAATGTGGCACAACTATTTATAATTTTAATTCCATTTAATATTCAACAGTCATTCTTTGATTAGAAATATCTTAACCTACTAAAGGGTCAACATTTTATTCAAATATGTTTGAAGAAATGCCTTTTAAAAAAATGTTTTTCATTTTTTTCTCCCTTCTTATAGATAAAATGCTTGAAAAGTCACATTTATTCATATTCCTATAAATTCCGTGAAGTAATTGATAAATATTTGGGAAAATCTACGATTTAACTAAAACACTATGTCTGTATACTACAAGTCTACTATTCTCATATTACTAAGATAAATATATAAATCATATTATATATCATATCATAGTAATATGATATAATCATACCATATATCATATTACTATTTTGTACAACATATTTCAGATATGATACTTAAATGAATTAATGATGTATCTAAATTTTAAACAAAATATTTTCTTAGTTCATCAAATTTGTTTAATCATCAAACTCATTATCCATTTTGATTTACAAATGAAAAAAAATGTTTATATAATTTTTTATTAAATACAATGTTACTAAATAAATGTTTTATTTTATTTTATTAAAATATATTGCTCTAATGTATATTTCAGCAAGAAACAATGTAATAAATAAATTTAAATAAAAATTATAAAAAATATGTTACATATTTAATATGTTTACTTTACATATTGGTAATTTTTTTTTATCTTTAATTTTTGTTTGCTACATTAGCTATGCTTGATTCATATAATTTATATAGTTTTGGAATGTAAAACTTCCATAAAAAGTAATTTTTCCCTTTTATCTTGTTTTTTTAATTTGTTAGGAAAACAGGTGGAAAGTATGAAGAAAGATTTCTCCAAGAAGAATTTTTTTAACTGAATTCTCTTAAATGTCATAGAACATGTCAATTTTATCTTGAATGCCATTTCCAATGCAGCTGGAGGAATTTTTAAAAAAATGAAAACCAAAGGAGCCTTAAGAGGATCAGTGTGTTACATATAAGGTTTATACATTTTGTTTAAATATTCATTTATTAACATTTTTCCCTTTTCAAAATAATTATGAATATTTAGAAGATTTTTAAAATTAAAATTTATGCTTTTGCTTTTCAGGTTTAAATATTTCAGACAAATATGCATATTTTTATTTTGTTAATAGATTCTGTAAATAGTTCTCACAAATTTGAACAATTTTTTTTTTTTAAGTAAAAAATGTCATTTGTATTACATTATTTTGAAATAATTCATAACATTCTTTAGCGATTTCTGTAATCTTGCTTTTAATAAATAAATAAAGAAGTAATAATATGATTTAAAACAGATCGGAGCAAAAAATATAATTTTAGAGGGAGATAGATGGTATGAAATGATAGAACAAAATGAAAAGGAGGAGGGGGGATACATTCAGGATAGTTATATATACTAATACTACTATATATACTGTTGCTAAGCAAACTTTCTTATCTGGTTTATTTTCTTTTTTTTATCCACTCAACCACATTGATCTTTATATTGAAATATTCATCCAATTTAGATAGATGTTTTATATCTTGATGTTATGCTGACTCTGTATTGAAATTCTGGTTGTGTCAGCCATTACCTAAATCTATTTCTAAAAGACTTGTCATTGTTATTCATATGTTCGATAAAAAATGTTTACTAGTTTTAAAGATTTTATGCTGTCATGGATAAAAATCATTTAATCGTCATATTTTTAATCTGCTTCTAAAGCATAACATTTACCTTTTCAACTTTCATTTGGAAACATATGTTTCTATGAATATGTAGATCTAAAAGATATACTTTTCCTTTGATTTATTTCCTGTAAATTTCCAGGACCATATAATTAACCATTAGGACCAAGTAACTAATTTTAAAAAAGTGTAAAAGTGTTTAATACTTTTTAATTTTTTACATGTTTCCAAAATTCTTCAAGCTCACCATTTTGGAGCACATCAGATTCAAATTCTTATAATATCATTTGTAATATAATTTCATATATTTAGCTACAGTTTATTTATATATATCTCCGTCAAAAGTTGCTTTCCAACTGACTTATTAGCCATCATTAATGTATGACAAATTTTAATAAATTAAAAATAATTTAACAATTCTTTAATTATATATAAAAAATTGAATTTTACAGTTTCTGAAATTAAAATGGTACAAAGCATTGGCTTTTTTTATATGATCTCAACTGGAAAATCTTTTATGTTATTTCTTCAGTATAGCTTTTACTTTAATGCTGATCAAAAGCTTTCATTTTCAAGAGCATTTAGTATGGACTGTATTATAAACTAAATATATTGATATCAATTATTATAATGTATATAAAATAACATATGAACAGTCGTCAAAAGGTTTTTTTTTTTTTTATATTATGTTTCTTATAGAAAAGAATTTCAACTAAAATATGAATATATGAAAAAAAACTTAATGAAAATTAATACTGAATTAATTAAATTTTTAGAAAACGAAATTAGTTGAAAATTTTTATATTCAAATTATGTGTTCATTATTATTATTTTTTTTCAAGGTACATGTAATTATTAATTTTTTATAATTAAATATTTAACTGGAAAACTTCATCTGTTTTATGCAAATCATCTGGTTTTTGTTTTTTTAAATGAAAAATTAATTTCTTACTCAATTAATAATAAGGATTACTAACATGAAATGATTTTAAAAGCATAATATAAACATCCTTTCCTTTTTTTTCCTTTCAATGACAAATGTTATTTTTCTTTAATAGCATTTCTCATTAATCTAATATTTTTAAATATCTCTGATTACTATTCTTTAAAAGCATAAACTGTTCTTCAACATATTTATTTATTTTTTTAATATCTGAAAATAGCGAATATTTTAAATATAACTTATTTTTGAATAACTAACTTATAGTAAATGATATGATTTATATATTCTACAAAGAATTCATGGGCTTTGTCTGCCAACTATTTGGTTAGTGTATATGCTGTCTCATATATGCATTTCATATAATTTTCCATGAGTAAATAGTGTGCCACAAAGTAGAAATATTTTTGAACTATTAAACTAATGCCATGAAATCTATAAGAATATCATGTATATAATAACTTTGTATATTTTTAATTTAATTTTTAATACTGATTGTACAAGTATAATTATATATGAAATTTAAAAGTGTATTATTGTATCACTCATTAAATCTTATATATTTGATCCAATTTAATAAAATAACATGAATTTATATATATGTATAGAAGTATTTATCAAAGTAATTGGTAGTTGAAGTGTGGTGTGAAATGTATGCGATTAAAATCAGAAAAACTCTAATTTATTTTTTTTTTATATTTCTGAAAGATGCCTACGAATTAACTTCAAAATATTACTTGTTAATTAATTTGCTTCCTCTCCTTTTTTTTATTTATATGTATGTGGCTTTTATATTATTATAAAAATATTATTAATATAAAATATTTTTCCCTAATATTGCAAATTGCATATTTTTAAGTCTTTCTTTTAAATATTTTGCATCGGAAAATAAGTACTAAATTTACTATAGTATATTTTTCTTTCATTTGCATTGTTTTTGTAATTATGATAATGAAAATATAATTTTATAAATTATATTTTTATAAAAAATTTTGTTTTGATTATATTCAGCCTAATGTTATTCACATTAAAATAAACTGTTACTTTTTAATAGAACATAAATTGCTTAATTTTTAAATAAATCCATTAAAAATGTTTTTCTCAAATTTCAGGACAATAAAAAAGTTTCGATTAGTGTTTGCAATTTTTAAGTAAATTTCTAAGTACTTTTATTCTGAAAATATTAAAAAAAAAAAAAAAAAAAAAAGTAGAAGCGAACAAGTGCACTCACCTTCCCCCTACGTGATAAATATATATCAGATTCTGTTTGACTGGATGAATAATAAATTTATGTCATTTTATTTCTTTTTCTGTTGATATACATTATTCTTACAATTTCTTAAAACAACTTAAGAATTATAACTATGCAAAGTTACTTTTTATTTATTATACAAATTTACTGTGAAATATGAAAATTGTATCCAAATTTTGAATTATTCATTGACATTAGAGCTGATTATTCATTTTTTTAATATTATCTTAAAATAGTATTTTTTTTTTTTTTTTTTTTTTTTAATTTATTTATTATGTGTTTAGTTGCTTGCATTATATGTGTTTAGTTGCTTGTTTCTTTTTAAAATAAACAAATGTTAGTTGCCTAAATGCATTTTACATCAGATTGTACAAAACTGTTATGTTTATTTTTCATTTATTATTATACATTATTAAGTTTGACACATTTAAATAACTAAGAAAAGGTCTTGTGATAAAAGTCTTAGAAATTCTTTAATTTACATTCATCTGAATTTAAGGAAAAGCTAGTATTTTCTATTTCTAAAAGGTTCAAGTTTTTAATTTATGCACAATATAATTTATTTAAATACAACATAAAATTAAATTTTATAAAAATGAGTAATGCAATTGTAATTCTGAATTTATGTGACAGAAGAGAATACAAAGTACTATTTTTATTTTATTATCATTTTTTGTGTGTCTTATGTATGTATATATGAATAAAATAATCATAAACTTAGTTATCTTTTATAATGATGCCAAATATAATATAATTTAAATAATTATTTAATTCACTTATAAGCTCGTATTTATTATTGATCTTGCCTTTTTTTTTAACAAAATGTTATTATAAAGAGTATAAATATTTTCTTATACAAATAATATTACACTATAATAATATATTTGTTAAAGATAAAGTCCCTATTTTATTTAGTAATCATTTCTATCACTATGTATTCTAGCCAGTAAATAAATAAAATAGCTACTGTTACTGTTTCAATTCAGAAAAAGTATTAAAACTAAAAATTAAACGTTAAAAAAGGAATTGTTTGTGAAAAAAATAATTACTTTTATTTCTTATTCTTATTAATTTGCATATGCTATTAATTTAGCTAATTCTTATTATTAATTTAATTCAGTTTTTAAGTTTAAAAAATAAAATTTGAAGCTCTTGTTTCATCAAAATTTTAATTTCACTCATTTAAATAATAAACCAGCTGTATGTGTAAAAGTACTAATTGATTGATTTTTTTTTTTTTTTTCCCTTATGCCATTAAAAATTTCTAAACTCTTTCCTAGATTAGTTGGTGTTTATCAATGTGGGTTGGCAACTGCTGTTAATATACATCTTGAATTGTTATGTATTTATATTTAAATAAATCTATTTTTAAAATCATTTTTCTGTTATAAATTGTTCAGTAAGCAATAACTAACTTTTGTATTCTAATACTATATTGCTATAAATATATGCTTTTATGCAACTAACATTCCACTGATAAGAAAATGGGTAACAACATGAACATTGAACATTGTATGAATGTTTGGATTAAATTTTAAATATATTTTTTAATGTATTTATAAAATATTGTATAGTATGTGTTATGAAGATCGCAGAAAGTTTGCATTTAAACTTGCAGCATTAAAATAACTTGGACTTTTAGAAACAAAAAATAAATTGAAATGAATAATATATAACACATTTAATTTTGAAGGAATAAGAAATTACCTATATTTTTATCATTTACCATTTGCATGAATATTGACAAAAGAAAAGATTGCCTTCTTAAAAAGTTTTATTATGGGAAATTGGTTATTATGTGTGCCTCCTGGGGAAGAAAACATCCATACAGCCAGCAAAACTATGAATAGGTCATCAGTTTAAAAATTTAAATGGCTCCAGTTCAGCTACGTAAAGCAATGATTCTAGAAGCTTTAACTTTTTGTTGTAAAAATTTTACAATTTCGTCATCAAGTGACAATGATTGACATATTAAAAAATCAACATAAAATTATGGACATCAATATTTTTTTCATTGTTCTTGTTAAAGTGAAATATTTGCATGAATTATGGTCAATAGTCCCATGGACACCCGATGTAGGTCTCTGTGATGAAGTTAAATTCACACGAACCTGTAAATCATTACGTTCATTTTTTAGTCATTACTTTAAGAAATTAGTAAATTCGACAGGGCGGCGACAGAACCAGGAAATCGAGAAATTTTATCTATCTGGAAAAGTCTGGGAAATTCATAATAATATCTAAAAATCAGGGACAAATGCCGACGAGAATATTTCTCGGCAAGCATGTGCGCGATCGGCGATTTTGCAACCACATATGCTTGACGACTTGGACCGTTACTCGTTCTTTCTCTCTCTCTCTCTGTCTGTAAAAAATAAAAAATACTTACAATGTTCCTTTGATTTCTGTAGACAGAAAGCGAGGGTGCTAAATTGTTTCAGCAAATGTAGTTTGGTAAACACAACCATCCCTCATATTCTCGGGTCGGATAGATGGTCGTTTATCTACCCAGTTTGATAAATTTAAGCAGACGATGAAATGCCATGGGGATTTGGGAAGACTTTAACTCTTGCTTGAAGTTGATTTCTTATTTACTATATATACCCTTTGAAAAATTATCAACAAATTTGCGAATTTTAAGCTTTTAATTTAAGGTAGCATATGTTTTTTCCAATTTTTGCATTTGGGATATTTAATAAACAGCAATATGTTAACGCTTGTGCAAAATAAAAATTGTACTAATAAAATTACATGATTATTTTTGATGTGGTATTCGAAAATTTGTAATTAAATTATATTTTTTTTTTTATAAATTGATCAATTTTTTATAAGTTGCGTCAGGATGGCCGAACGTTCTTCTTCTTGCACATTCATTGCAGCTTAAACTCGGAAAAACAAATTTCTCAAACTTCAAACTTCCCAAATGAGTATCATCCCTTTGGCAATTTTCTTAAAAAAAGCCAAACAAACCGTAGCTGTGGATCCATGTATCACAATATTCTTTCAGCATCTGGAATCGTTCTTTTGGAGACTGGAAATGACTTAAAAGCCAAACAAGTTCGGTTCTTTCTAGCATGTGGAGACTGGAAATGACTTAAAAGCCAAACAAACCGTAGCTGCGGGATCCATGAGAGTATCACAATATTCTTTCTAGCATCTGGAATCGTTCTTTTGGAGACTGGAAATGACTTAAAAGCCAAACAAGCCGTAGCTGCGGATCCATGAGAGTATCACGATGTTCTTTCTAGGATCTGGAATCGTTCTTTTGGAGACTGGAAATGTACACTGAAGACCAGGCCGTGGAATGAGGTGCAATACTTAAGGCTAAAGTGCAGAAGAAACCACACAGTGAACGTCACTCTTCTCCAACAACTTGGCTTGTCTACTGGCGCTACGGTTTCCAATTAAACCATCCGAAACAGACTCCCCACTGTAGATATTATGCTAGTAATGTCGCAGTTTTACCATGGGTAGAGTTATTGCATTTCGCTCTCAGGAGAGAGGAATGTATATTCTTTAACAAATACGTAATAACAACCTATCTCTCAAATTTGACAGCAGATAAGCAGTGTTGTCGATAGTTATACTGCATGCAATTCGTAATTTTGTACTAATGAGGACAACCTACCATTCAAATCTGATAGCAGATGATCAGTGTCATGGATAATGAGACTTCATGAAATTAGCGATTGTCTGTGCAACCTTCGCAAGTCGAAACAATTACAGATGAAATATGGACTACACCATGAGTTGTTCCATCGTGAATGGTGATAGGCCATGAGCTGAAAAATGTCTGCTCCAATGGAAAGCTGACCTCGCCCCTTGATGAATTTTGGAGAAGAAGAAAGAGATTTCTGCAACGAGAAGACAAGAAGTGTTTTTGTTTTTTTTCTCTGAAGTGACTGAATGGGTCGGAGTTTCCACCTATTTTCAAAGTGAGCCCCCCTTTTTTTTTGTGTGTATCACGCCGTATGATAATTAAGGTCTGTTTGCAGACCTGGTGAAATAGATTCGTTGCAGACTTGAGAACTCTGAAAATCTGAGTCCCTGGATTAAACTGTACTTGTGAATTAAATTATTTTTAATTCTCATTTTTGTATTTTAGATATAATGTAATATTTGTACTAATATATATATATATATATAACAAATTATTTATTATAATGTTTGTAAATAAAACTTGAAAATGTTCGCATGAACCTGAAAGTGGCACTCTTTTTGAAGCTGTTATAGGTCTAGTAAAGACCGAGGCATTACAGTAAACCTATGACAGTTAAGACCACGCAAAGTGATTACTCCAAAGATGTTGGCTCATGATCACGTGAGTGTGTCAAATGAGTGCGAGGTTCACTCACGACACGCTGGGTTTGATTCAAGTAGCGCCTGGGGGTTCAATATCGTAAATGCATCAGCTTTAAAGCATATGCTCTCGAAGCAAAGCGATCTCCCTTTGGAAGGAAGATACCTTTGAAAGGTTATAATTGGTGGATGGGATTGAAAACCGAAAATCCAGATTTTAATAAGCACGGTAATGAATGTAATCTTACCATTTGATTCTACATACGTGTGTGATGTAGCAAGTAATTTGTAACAATAATTCTAATTTCTGCAACAATTCAAACCAAATTCAGAAATCATAATTAGCACATTCAGTAGTAGAAATCAGAGTTAGTTTGTTTTTTTACATTTTTAATTAAAATTTAATATGCATAATGTGATTGCGTTTGTTTATTAATGTGTGAAAACTCTTGTTTAAGGGCCTCTATTATTGCAGTTCGATGATCTAATTCTAATGTTAACTAAAGCATGTACCTACTTACTGCGTTATGGGGTCACTTGAATTGTCTTTTCTCAGAATCATCATTGAAAATTGTTAACCAGTTGTCTTCCAACATTGTAGTGGACCATTACCGCAAGTATCTTTTCTCTATTTTCGTTATGTTTTGGTGAAAACTATCATCGTGCTTATTGTTAATCTGGTCACAGTTTTAATGGCGTTGTAGAAAATCCGTTTTTAAAGGCAGTGCAATCAAGTTTCTTGTATGCAAACATGCCCGTCACTAATTTTTTGTAGTCCTTTGAATTTGCATTTCCTAAGAAATTCGTTGATTCAAAATGAAAAGCATTTCAAGCATCTTTCTCATTTTGTTGAAGCACGCTATCAAAATGTGCATCATTAAAGATCTTGCATATTTGGGGACCAATGTAAATCCCCGTTTTAATTTAACATCACTGATTACAGGAAATTTATTCAAGGTTGATCCACACATGTCCATGGCTATCATAAAATTTTTAATTAAGTCAAGTTTTATGAACATGGATGGTAGTGTGACTTTTTCTCTTCTAGTTATGATGGATCTTGCCCATTCCATTATCATATTTTTTAGTAGGTGTTTTTTTAATGCAAAGTTTGGGATCTACTATCCCACTGACATAAAAAGCAGTTGTACTTCGTATGTCCTAATTGAAGGCCCATGAGAAGGGTAGTGCAGTCTTCATCATCTTAGTGCCACTTTCAAATCACAACAGAACGCCAGCTGTAGTTATATTGAAGACAGTTCAAATGTTTCAATTTTTTTTTTTTCATAGAGACACGATGTCTAGTGGAATGCATGGACATTTGTTTCCTTCATTCAGCCTTTAGATTTGTTTCGGAGGAATCTATGAAATGCCGTCATTGCAAAGAGTCGGTTTTTATTTCGAGAATCATCATATAGCTATTGACGTCAGAATAGTTTCGATTTTTATGTAAAGAACAATTGCTCTAGACCAGAGGTCGGCAACCTTTTGCGTCGGAAGAGTCAAAAATTACAATTTACAAAATTTCAAACTTTTTAAAAGAGCCACAAAATTTTTCTTGCCAACAATACATAGTACTCATATGGCATAAATAAAGTTTTTTGATAAAAAAACCTACTCTATTTATTCATAAGAAAAAAATATCTATTTATTCATATATTAGTAGTGTTTTTCACAACAAATTAGCTAATATATATACGGCATTATTAGATAATTGCTTATTATTTAAGTAAAAAAATAAAACAAACATTTACTTACAACACTAACTTGTACTTCAATAACAAACAATTGAGTAAACAAATTCAATGGGAGCGATGGCTTTGTCATGGTTTTAGAAAGTTTGGATAAATGTGGCTCATAACTTGCTGTTTTAAGTTTCGAACACGACTCTAAATTTTCATTTGTTAGTTGGCTTCTTACTTTACTTTTAATTATATTCATGCAAGAGAACGCTTGCTCGCACGAATATGTCGATCCGAAGATAGTCAGCACTCCAAATGTCAACTTCATCTCACTGTAGCAATCTGGAAGACTCTTCCATGAGTCGAATATAAGTGTGTTAGTGGGATTCATGTCAATTATTTGTTAGTTGTTATGCTTAAGATAAATTTTCCGCATATTATACTTGTCATTAAGCTTTACTTAGCAAGTCAATAAAACCGAGTTATTATCATTCTGTGTTTTTTTATCCAACTTATTACAGCAACAATAAGCTATTCGCTGTCGCTGGCCGGATTTGGCCCGCGGGCCGTAGTTTGGAGACGCCTGCTCTAGATCAATGAAAAATTCATGTGGAGTTTCAGTATGGGAAATCCTTCACCATGGGAATAAGTCGCATAATAAATGATGTAATCTGGTATTGCGCTTTCGACTTTTTTCCCTTTGTGATTCCTCCATTAAGATGTTGGACCTTGTAGAAGTAGCAATCATTTATGTAATTACTTTGCCCGTTTAAATCGTAGGAATGGCAAATGGCATTATCATTTTCTTTTTGCCTCGCATCCACTTGGAAAATTTCCTTTAACAAGAATTACAACATGTTTTGGGGGCTCTGGACTTGTCTGGATACTCAATTTTGCATTCAAATTGAAGGTAACGTGCTCTTTTCACTAAAGGAGTGATGGAAGATTGTTGATCTACAAATGCCAATTCTCCACATATATAGCAGAAGTTATTAACAGAATTGACACATTTACATGACATTACAGATCTAAAAAACATAGTGTGTTTCACTAAAAGAAAAAAGTGACTGCAATAATTTCTTTCTCATACGAAACACCACGTACAGAAAACAGCTAAGACATTTTTATCTTTATAGACAAGTCAGAAAACAGTACCGCCAGCCAGACTTTCTCCGTCTCCTGCTGAATAATTAGCGTCAAAGGTTTTACTTGATAGTTGTTATCAACTTTTTAAAAATTGATATATTTTAGGAACAACGTTCCTGTATTTTACGTTTTCAGATGTTCTATGTATACACTTAAAGCTGTTATTATGATGTCCTTTTTTTCGTACGGTGTTTTCGTACAATTCTTTGTGTGTATGTGTGTGCGGTATATACAAAAATTCTAACAAATGCATGTTATGTATAAAAATTAATATATAATTGTAATTTTAAAAAAACAACAGAGGGCTGTCAAAATATAATACAAATTAAAAAAGAATCCAACAAATGGTCCACCTGATAGTATATCATCACACTATTACACGAATTTTATTAGATGCGAGATAGCATCTTCAAGTGATGAGTGATTTTGAACCAGTTATCTACACGAAAATTCCCATAATTGATTACTATGAATAGTTTAAATGCACATTTTGAAATCTGTGCAAATAAATAAAGCAGCTAAAAATTTTCCAGTGTGTAAATTCAATTTTTTTTTTCTTTTTTTTTTTTTTTTTTTTTTTCTAATGTAGCCGGTAAATACTTAGACAGTTGTCTTGGATGCCTTAAGGCAAGCGCTGCACCGATGTTACTCACTTAGCACTACACAGGAGGTGCGTGTAACTTGAAGATAAGCTATGGACGCGGAATAACAACACCCCCGCAACGCTCTACGATCATGTTAGTCCGGAACCTACGGTTTAAAGTGGATTCCGAATCACTAGAAACATCCATGGCACCGTCAGGACTTGAACCCGAAACCTGTGGTATCGATATGTGAGGTTTTTGTTTACCTTTTTTCTCTGTGGGACTTTTCTTAGGCGGTTCCTATTTACCGCTTAAAAAAAAAAAAATTTTCTTTAATGTGTTGCTTAACAATATATTTTATATTACTTATGCAGTTTCAGGACATTTTTTTTTATGCAATGTCCCTATCACTCACACAAAACAGTGTTGTGTAAAATATTAATGCTTACACATTTCATATATATTCAATATATGAGACATATTTTTATTACATTTTTTTATAAGCGTTGATATATAATTTACAATGTTTATATGTAATATACAGTTATATTATATAAATTTAAATATTTCTATGTTTCATTTTCAGATATTTTCAAGAAAACCAAAACCGACTGTCTCCGTATCTCCAAAATAAGAGCAAATTTATACTATCATTTTGAAAACAGCAGCCCAAAATTAGTACGAAATGGCTATTTCCATGCTTAAGGAAATTTATGTGTTGCTCAATGTTTACAAAATACATTTAAAAAGTTCCAGGATTGGTCGCGTACAGACCATATAACTCATAGGATATACTTAAATTTGACATTGCCACCAGAATTGACTGTCGCGGCTGGTCAGAATCCAATTCATATATATATTTGCTTTCTAATGCAGCTGGCAAACACTTAGACATGGACATCTTGGATGCCTTAAGGCAAGCGCTGCACAGACGCTACTCACTTTGCATTACCCAGGGGCCGCGTGTAACTTGATGGTAAGCCACGGACGAGGAGTAACAATGCCCCCGCAGTGCTCTACGATCCTATTAGGACCGGGACCTACGCTTTAAAGTGGATTCCGAACCACTACAAACACCCATGACACCGCCGGGATTCAAACCCGATACCTGTGGTACCTAGTGCCAGAGCGCTAGCACACTCGGCCGTCAGGCCCTTAATCCCAAGAATAAAATTTTATTAAATTTCTTACAAATATTTTTCCTGGTCCTGTATGTATTTATTATTAATTATGTCGAAAGACGACAAAGTATCTTCAACACATGTTAGAATGTTACCTAGAGAAGTCGTTAAACCTGAGGTCTTGAGTAGTGTTATTAAACATTTAGGATGTTCTGATCCTTATCAAGAAACCTATTTAGGAAAATCGTCTGTAGTATCTAATGGTAAAAAAAAGTGAAGATTTGGCTGAGGGTAAATTTGGTATTACTAGAGAAGATAAGGTAGAGCTACTTAGTTTAGAAGTTAAGCATGAGTTTCCACAAGAGGAAGATGTAGTTCAGTTTCAAAAGGGGTAGCGAAGGATGAATGCGCTGTTAACGTTAAAACTGTCCGTGCAAAAATACACAGTATCGCTGATACAATGAAAGGTACTTTTGGATTTTTATCGTACGGAGCAGAAGAAAGGGAAAACTGTTATTGCCCATATCTGAGGGTAAAAGTGATGTAAAAGTACAATCTGGGGATAAAGTGAGAATAATGTTGTTCTTCGTAAACGTACTGGAAAATATGCTGCTCATAATGTTATGAAGATAGGTGATGGTCGAAAACACCAGCGGTATGAGGGACGGCGTCGCTCGCGTGGTGTATCAGTTGGCGGAATGCCTCGTCTTACCCACATTCAACAACCTAAAGGATATGACAGATCAACGGGTTTTAAGTTCCGAGGATCCAAGTATAGAGATCTAAATCATTCAAAGGAAATATTTCGGGGTAGGAAGGGAAATTCAAAGCGTATTAGAGGCATTCGAAGACGTTTTAAGGAAGGAGAGGATCCCCCTGATCCTTTTAGGCAAAATTTGGATTAAGAATTAGATTAACCTCGTACCTGATGCTAACTACTATTTTTATTAATATGATATGTTTTTGTGTATTGCTATTTTTCTTATATGTGGTATAAGTGTTTTTGAATATGATATAATTTGCATACATTTCAGAATATGATATTGGCATAATTTGATGTATTTCAGAATATGATATTGGTATAGTTGATGTATTTCAGAATATGATATTGATATAGTTTGCATGCATTTCAGAATATGTTATTGGTATAATTTGCATGTATTTCAGAATATGTTATTGGTATAATTTGCGTGTATTTCAGAATATGATATTATTGGAATTTATTGTTATGTCGTAGTATTTTTGAACATCTTTCTATTTTATTATTTGTCATATTCCCGAATTATTTTGATTTTTCTGTGTGTTAAGTCACTGAGGCCAGTGGCCTGCAGGATGGCCGATTCTGTGGGGGATTTGTTTGAGTCGTAATCACCAGATAGCGACACCTTACGGTCGCTTGTCTTTGACAGAGCCTATTTACGATGTCGGGGAGTATTCAACTTTGAACTCTGACCCCCTGGAGAAGGGGCGAGATCCCCATAGATGAAGAGGAAGGGAACGCTAGCTGACACGAGAGAGACGGCGAAACTGCAACGGGCTGCGTCAAGCAGCGAGAGAAAATGACTGCTATGCAATAATTATTAATATAAATATTGCTGTATATATAACCGTGCTTCATTAAATATGTGTTGTTGAGAGAAAACCAACGCTTCGTTGATGTGTTTGGAAATACACCCCTAGACACCCACTTCAAAAGTTCAGCTTTGGTTAGGCTGGTAGAGAAGTCTAACAAAACTGTAAGTTCGGCTGGGATGAATCTATTAAAACCTGTGTAAACCCTACAAAAATTGGGGTTTTGGCCGGGATGCATCTTTTGCAAGCGGCTAAATCTACAAAAATTTGGGACTGATTCTTTTGCAAGCGGCTAATCAATTTAATTTTAAATCAATAAAAATTGTACAATACAATTCAAAATGCATAATTATTTTTAAAAAAGTTTTCCATCGTAATAGAAAGAAGGGAAAATAGATTAACTGTTTTTAATACGAGTTTTAAATGAATGGCTTAATTGTAAATGCAAATAAAGCAAATGCAATTTAATAACAGAAAATAGGGTACTTGCGTATTAACGTCACCGCAGCTACAGATTTGGCGGTTTTTAAATGCCGCCAATCTACACTTAAAATTTTTGTGAGAAATCATAAAATATATAAAACACTTTATTTAAAATCAAAACACTTTCAAAATTAAAAACACTTTATTTAAAAAACAGAGTAGTCAATTGAATTTGGGTGGAAAATGGGCCGATATAGAGTTTAACATAAATTCAAAACAGTCTCTATTTTGACGCATTGGCAGCTCTTTATTGGCGCATTAGCGCAACTTCTGCTGCGGTGGCGTTAATACGTAAGTACCGAAAATACTTTTATGTAATTAAATATGCTTTTTTTTTATCATGAAATTCCAGATTTTTACAATTCTCAGCTATTTGCTGTTCAGTTGAACTCATGAACTGTAAAATAAACACAATACACGATCATACAAAAAGCAGATGAACAATGAAGAGTATCTTAAGGCTTCAGGAGTAAATTTTTTTTATCAATGAATGATCGAATGCTCATATTTATTTCAATATTTGCCAAATGTAACACTTTCATTTTACTCCAAGGTGATCACTAAAATACTACAATTGGATTGGAGGCTCGACGATTTGCCAGATTGACGGAGAACCTTGGTTGCTTAGCAACCTCTATCTCCTGCTTTGTGAGTGAGGGAAGTTTCTTAAGCCCATTGATTAGATAGAAAAAAAGTAATATAAGTATATTATTAATTTATTCTAAAATTAATTATTCGCAATTTTTATTAATTAATAAAAAAAATGGTACTTACGTATTAACGCCACCGCAGCAGAAGTTGCACTAATGCGCCAATAAAGAGCTGCCAATGCGCCAAAATAGAGACTGTTTTGAATCTATGTTAAACTCTACATCGGCCCATTTTCCACCGAAATCCGATTGACTACTTTGTTTTTAAATAAAGTGTTTTGAATTTTGAAAGTGTTTTGATTTTAAATAAAGTGTTTTATATATTTTATGATTTGTTACAAAAATTTTAAGTGCAGATTGGCGCCACTTAAAAACCGCCAAATCTGTAACTGCGGTGGCGTTAATACGTAAGTAGCAAAAAATTATGCATATATAATTTTTTTTTTTAATATTATTATTATAATTTCAAGAAGGTAATAAAATAAAAAAAAATAGATAAACAATAGAAAACAATAACGAACGAACTTGCTAACGAAAAAGTACCAGTTTGTTAATGTATTTATTATTTTAAAAAATAATATTTCATAATGTGATGATTGTGTTTAATGCTCTTACTCACATTTTGCTTAGAGTCCTTGCTAACGAAAAAGTTCCAGTTTTTTAATGTATTTATTATTTTAAAAAATTATATTGTGTTTGCTGAAATCGCAGAATAGGGACCGTTGAGATAATGGCATCTTTTCTTTTCGCCAAAATGCGCTGATTAACTGGTTGCGATCATTGTAAGCGACGAGTAATTGGAAGCGACGACGACGACGATTTGCCAGATTAATGGAGAGCCTTGGTTGCTTAGCAACCTCTATCTCCTGCTTTGTGAGTGAGGGAAATTTCTTAAGCTTTAAGCCCATTGATTAGATAGAAAAAGTAATATAAGTATATTATTAATTTATTTAAAAATTAATTATTCAAAATTTTTATTAATTAATTAAAAAATTATGCATATATAATTTTTTTTATATAATTATTATAATTTCAAGAAGGTAATAAAAAAAATAGATAAATGATAAAAAAAACAAACAAAAACGATTGGAGGGGAAATTATGACTCAGTGGAGAAACTGCATGGTAATTCGGAAAGGAGGATATCGGAACGTTAATGAATACTATTCAGAACAGCGCGAGGTCTTTTGCGATTTTTAAAATCACAAATGTCGTAAACATAGTTGCTTAGATAATTCAAAACAGAATTATTAATATTTGGAATGGAATTATAAATTTTTTTTTTTTTTTTGCAATTTTATACACAAATTGTCTAAAACTTGGGAGGGAAAGAGCATGTCTGATATCCTCATTTCAGAAAAACCAAGGCGAATTTGTAATCATACGTAGGATTTTATTTTCAAGTCTTTGTATGATCTCGAAATTCGATGGAGCAGGAGATCCCCAAATAGGACTCGCATATGCAAGTATTGAACGCAAGTAAGCAAGATAAATGAGTTTTTAGTTTTCAAGGACATAGTAGAGTTCCTACAAATGAGTGGATACAGTACACGAATGCATCTATTAAATTTATCCCTAAGATAGTTAATGTGAGGAACATAATTTAATTTACGATCTAAGATTACACCCAAATATTTAGTTTGCCCAGCCCAATTAATAGGATTATTATAAATTTTGATAGAAGGAGTATTAAGAACCCTTTTACGCGTGAATAGTACTGCTTCGGTTTTCTCAACGTTTAATTGAATTTTCCATTTTATAAGCCATTGTTCAAGATGATTAATATAATTCTGAAGGTTTTTACTAATGATAAAATGTTTACGACCTTGAGTGAGGAGTGCTGTATCATCTGCAAAAAGACTGATTTTCACATTATAAATTTGCGGAATATCATTAACGTAAAGATTGTAGAGAAATGGTCCAAGTATTGAACCTTGTGGAACACCAGCCTGAATTTTTTGAACAGAAGAATCTGTGTTACCAATGGAGACCACAAAAGTTCTGTTAGTAAGAGGTTGGTGGCACCTCCGGGAGTACAAGTTATAATTGAGCTTTCGCGTGCGATACTCTCCGCATTCAAATGTGAAAGCGATTTTATAAGTTGAGCCTTGAGCTTTCACTCCTTGATGTGTTTAAAATTTTAAAGCAATGACAGCAGTTCATACTTGAATGAAACCATTTATAAATAATTCATGAATTTCATGTTTCCTACTATCAGAAATATTCAATTCAAAATTCAACTGTACAATCATTAATGCATTGCTTGGCAATTTAGAATTTTTAAAAAACAAAAATTAGAAACAGTAATTCATGTTTAAAGCATCTAATTACAACCAAAACTTCGCGTGTTATTATTTTTTTTTTTTCTTCCAATGGCAAGTGAAAATGACAAACTCTTACGGGATCAAAACAGTGAAACACACACAAACAAGTAATATAAAAAAAAAAAAAAAAAAATTTTTTTAAGTCAATTCCTACTTGTTTTTCACTATAATGCAGAAAATCTTTTATAAATAATTTTCATTCATTTTTTTAAAGTTTATCTGGCGCCATCTATTGGTAGATATATGCAACTTAAATATAAAAAAAAAACTAAAATTAATTAATTAAATTTAATTACTGAATTAATATTTGAAAAAAACTGTATTAACATCAAAGTGTCATCCCCTACAAGTTAAAAAAAAAATGTATTTGAACTTGAGTGGATGAATAAAAAGTATTTTATTAACGATTGAAAATTTGAACAAGATATATATAGGGAGAGTGTGAGCTAATAGAAGGAATTGAATAATAAGAAAACAATAAGAGTAAAAGTCATTGTCTCACCAGCGAAGTTCTAGTGCTCCAATATCTTTTCACCTCGAAATCTCCACGTAAGGCTGGTTATTTTGCTATGTGGTGTCTGTCCATGATCTCGTCCTTCCCACAGAGCGGACAATTTGGGCTATCAAAAATGCCAATGTGGTACAGATGGCTTGCCAAACAGTCATAGCTCACCGCAAGTCGCAACATCGTAGCTGGTTGGGAATGATGTATCTCAACTTTCCCTAATAGTAGTAACTCAAAATATAATATTTTATGGTGGAATATCAATTTAAATTTTAATTTCAAATAATAATTTGTATGCATGTGCACAACCTACGACGATTTGCTGGATTAATGGAGAACCTTGGTTGCTTAGCAACCTCTATCTCCTGCTTTGTGAGTGAAGGAAATTTCTTATTAAGCCCATTGATTAGATAGAAAAAAGCAATATAAGTATATTATTAATTTATTAAAAAATTAATTATTCGAAATTTTTATTAATTAATAAATAAATAACAATAATAATAATAAATAAATAAAATAAAATAAAAAAAATTTCTGCATATATAATTTTTTTGTTTATATTATTATTATAATTTCAAGTAGGTAATAAAAAAGATAAACAAAAGAAACACACAATAACGATTGGACTCGATTGGTTACAGGTCTTTGTATATGCTATTGGAACGCTTGTAATATTTGGAACAAGATTCTTGAGTTTGATAATTTTCTTCAGGCATACGAACCTGACATAGTATTGCTTCAAGAGACCCATCTTAAAAATTCTCAAACCCCTTTTATTTCTGGTTATACTTTCTATCGTGACGATGGATCTCAAAATCCAGTTTCTGGGGGAACGGGAGTTTTTATTAAAACCAATATTCCTCATACTCATGTTCCTACTCCCACTCTACTTGGTATCAAAAGCTACAATTGTTTCTCTTGTCTTTCCTAATTTGCCCTCTCTGACCATTGCTATGTGCACAACCTATATAAGGTTGTAACTTAAATATGCCTGAAATAACCAATGGCATTTAAATATATTTCGCGCATGCGTAAGTAGACTACTGAAGTAATTTAAATTCTTACACAAGCGCAGAAGTTGGCAATATTAGATTCATTACACTAAAATGTTAGCAAAAAAAAAAAAAAAAGAAATAATAATAATAAATAAATCTCACCACCAAACGTGCGCATAATCTGTTTTTCCACCATCAAGATTGTTGTCTACAATGCCCCATTTTCTAAGACAAAATTTTAATTTCGTCTTGGACACAAAAATTAATAATTTTTAATTTGATTATACAATTATCAAAATAGAGAAATAATAAAAACATAGAACCTATTAAATTAAACATTACATATTTTATACAATATTTAATTCGCTTAATCATTACAGTTGTAGTAAATAACCTTATCTATTTCTTTATATATTTTGTAACTTGTCAGTTTCCTTTGAAACATTTCAGGAAATCATTCTTCCTCTTAACAGAACAAGTCATACATTTTAGTGTCATTTATAAGGAACTATCTCCCTATCATTTTATGCTTCTTCTTTTTTTTTTTTTTTTTTTTTTTTTTTTGTATTCAAGGATTGTTTTGTAAATGAATCTTTTATCTTCATATTTTTAAATTTATTCCTGCATTAAATTAATTTGTAATCATAAATATATCCCCTTTTTTTATTAGAAAAAACTTTGAACATCAAATTATTAAATATTTTTTTCTTTTTATTAACAAACTTGGACTAAACACAATGATTAATTATAACTGATTCTTATAATTAGACAATTTAATCATTTTTGTTTTGAGAATTTTTACTCAAAAAAATTTTAATTTAAAAATTAAATTTTTCATTTAAAATTTTAATTTTTTTTTTTTTCTTTGAAATTTATAATTAAAAAATCAATAGCTAATATTTCAATTAAATAAATTTGCTTACAAATTTGGACAAAAATTTCTGGAACTATTATTATAGACAGAAAAATAATAATAATAATAATAAGACTTCAAAATTATGTCAAATTTGAACAATAGAAAAGCAAAGTTTTTATTTATACACTTAAATTTTCTATTGATACCTTATTTAATTTTAATTTATATACAAAAATTGCTAATGAAGCAGTTATTTATTTTTATCTACTCTATTTCTAGCATGTCATATTTTTATTTTAATATTAAAAAAAAAAATTTTGTCTTATAACATAACAAATATTTCTTGTAGAAATAATTATATGCTTCATTGTAACATTTATTTCTAAAGTAATTAGTAATTTATTATTTCAAATAGATTTTTAAAAAATTAAGTGTAATAGGATGCGCAATCATTTTAATTTAGAGAAGGATATTTAATTTACTAATTACTGATGTTGGTTATTTAGAATAGAGATAAGTAAGAAGATCAAAAATAGAATATTTGGAACTAATAGCTGTACTAGATTTGGAGGTTTAAGCTGCTCAATTGGCCACTTGATCTCAAATTTTTCTTATTTAATTATTGAAATATGTATTTAGTCATTATAAACATTATGATAATTTTAGAAATTTAATTAGTCAAGAAATTTTAATATTACTCCAAAATTTTAATTAGTTGAAGATAATACACTTTTAAAATGAGATGCTTTTCAAATAGTTATGTTTAAAATATTGATATTTAAATCATTTTTAATAATTTACTTAATAATTACTAATGGCACAATTTTTCTATTTACTTAAATATTTTATTATTTTTAAAATTTTCTTTTCAGATGTTTTGCATAAAAGTGAATTAATTTTCAATGTAATATACCCTAAATTTTTACCTGAAAAAGTGCAAGAATGGCTTGTATACCTTTTGCTAAAGAGATAGATTTCGAGGAGATAAAATTAGAAAAGGTATATTTAATTTCAGTTATTTTTTATTTTAAAATTTATCCATGCTTATTATTTATAGATGTTAGAGATATCAAATGTAATAATGTAAAATTCACAGTATTTCATGTGAAAAATAAACTATCATAACCACTTTTTATTTTGAAAAATAATCTATCACATAAATATGATATTTTTTTAATCTTTGTAATAAAAATTGCAAGCAAAATTAATAAATTTTTAGAAAATTCTGAATTGTTTTAAGAAATTTTTATAATTGAAATTGCTGGTAAAATTAATTAATTTCTAAAAATCCTGAATTTTATACATTTATAATTCTAGAAATTTAATTTTAATAATTTATTTTTAAAAAAGAAATAAACAAAGAATCAAACATCAAAGAGAAAATAAATGTGTAGGAATAGAATACAATGACTGTGTTGTTGAAAAAGCCCAATTTCTCTAAATTCAAATGTGACATTATGAGTTTTCGATGAACAATAGGATTTTTCGATTTGATTCTTTCAAAATTTCTAATGTTTAATAACCAGAATAGGATTTTTGATAATAACAATTTTTAATGTATCTTTCCAATCTAAGGTTGTTGGAAAAGGGTTCCTTTTGGGACAGTCAGGAAAGGAAAATGGCAAAATTTAGATGTTGCTATTAAACTGATAAATGCTGCGCAAGAGAAAATGGCTTTCATTGTTGAGGTATTTTATTGTATGCAGAAATATATTTCTTGAATTAGACATATATTTTATAAACATTGCATTTCAATTTTTTGTTTCTTATAGGTGCAACAATTATCAAGAGTAAATCATCCAAACATAGTGAAATTATATGGAGCTTGTACAAAGACGCCAGTAAATTTTTAAAACTATATTTTTATTATTTAAGATATAAAGTTATCAATCACATGCAAGTATTTTCATACTTGGATAAAATACTCTGAAACTGTAAATAATTTAAAACACCTTTATATTGTTTAGTTTGTATATTTTGAAATTTTAAATATTGATGAAATTAACATAATTATATTTATAAAATGAACATTCTAATAAATTCAAATTTTTTTCGACAGTAAAAAATTAAACTTTTTACTTTTAATGTAGGTGATGGAAATAAGTTACTATATAGCTGACATAGTAGAAGTTGATAGTTTATGGTTTATAGTTGATTGAAATTTATATTATATTTGATACATGATCTTTATAAAATATGGTTAAAATAAAGATTTTACCTGAAAAGTTTATTAAGCTTTATTATCAAAAGTTACAGAAAAAAAAATTCAGAAATAATTATTCATTTGGATTCTGGAAAGGATAATTTCTTATAAATGAGGAAAAAAAATTGACTAAATTAAATACATCAAAATAATTAATATAAAAACAGGGTATATATTAATTAAGAGATGACTATTTGACAATATCATATACATGAATTATAAGATAAGAAAAAATTTTTTTTTTTGTTATTTATATCACTTGAAAGAAATTATTGATAGAGAAAATTTACATTCTTCCTTTCTTTTTAATTTAAATTTTGTTTGGTACTTACTACACCTTATTAAAAACTTCATTTTCAATATTGTTCAACAAATATCAAAGTGAAATTTTATTAAATGAAGCCAATTGAACATTGCTAGCATTTTTATATGTTTATGTGGTTAAAATATTGAAATATTTAATTATAAAAATATTCATAAATAAGGAAGTTAGAGGATGTTGTACTTTGCAATATTACAAAAAAAAAAAAAAAAAAAAAAAAAAAACATTGGAATTTGTTTCCAGTTCATTATGAAAAATAAGAACAAAAATTAATTTTGAAAAGCTAATTATGTAATTAAATATAAAGTTTCATCAAATCAAAAAAAAAAAAATAATAGAAAGATTAATAAAATAATCAATAAAAAAATAAACAATAAATATATTAAAATATATTTAAGAATTCAATACATATTTAAGAATTCAATATATATTTAATATTCAATATATATTGAATATATATATGATTGACATATATTAAGAATGATGATTCAATATATATTTAAGAATTACTATAACATTTATTCCTTGTATAACTTTATGAGTAATTTCACTTATTTGTAGAAAATTATTTTTTTGTTGTATTTTTTTCAGGTATGCTTAGTAATGGAATATGCAGAAGGCGGATCACTTTATAATGGTAATTTACGTATAAAAAATTATTATTTTTAATAATGACATCTATTATTATCATTTCAGTATACTTAAAAAAAAAAACTATCTAATAATTCTTAGGATAATTGGTTAATATTAGGACAAAAATATAAATAATGCATAAATGTTTTGTTCTATTGAGAACTAAGCCTGCTCTGTATGTAAAAATAAGCAGTTAATCTTTTCCATTATATATTTAATAATTTATCTTCCCAAAATTATTTCTTATAGTATCTATGCAATATTTAGCAGTCTAAATGTTTCTTTTACAGGCATATTGCATTTGGAAAAAAGTATTACTATATTATTTTCTGTTTGTTTTTAATTAAAACTGTTTGCTATAATCTATTTTACATAGTCTTTTTTCATTAAATATAAATGAATATTTAGATAATCTGAAAACAATAAATAATAAATAATAATATAAAAAATTTTTTGTTTGTCAATTCCTACTTTTTTTTCACTATATTGCAGAAAGTCCTTTATAAATAATTTTCAATCATTTTTTTAAGTTTATCTGGCGCCATCTATTGGTAGATATATGCAACGTAAATCTAAAAAAATCTAAAATTAATTAATTAAATTTAATTACTGAATTAATATTTGAAAAACTGTATTAACATCAAGTGTCATCCACTACAAGTTAAAAAATGTATTTGAACTTGAGGGGGTGAATAAAAATATTTTATTAATGATTTAAAATTTGAACAAGATATATATAGAAAGAGTGTGAGCTAATAGAAGGAATTGAATAATAATCTGAATTAGAAACTAGGCATTTTATATCTTTTGTTGAACATTATTTAATTATTGATTTTTAAATGTATGAATATTTTTGTAAATTGTCTCAAAATAAAAGTTTTGTTGGGTAATGTATTTAATAAAAATATTCAATATTTCTTCATAATATTAATTTAAATACAAAAACTAATTTAACACCTTATACTTAATAAATTAACCTCCCATGCCTAATAACCATTATATTTTTTTACATTTCTTAGTTTTACATTGTTTAAACATTGAATATACCCTTGATGCTGCTATAAGTTGGCTTCTTCAAACAGCTGATGGCGTAGCATATCTTCACAACATGAAACCTTTTTGCTTTGATTCATCGAGATCTGAAGCCCCAAAGTAAAGATACAAATATTCAACTGAGAAGAATTTATTTTTGAAAAATGCTGCTCTATATAAATTAAAATAAATTTCTGTTTTCCTATTTCAATCATAGAAGAATGTTGCTTGATTCTAAATATTATAAATTATGTATTGTTATAGATGCAGCTGCAATTTATTTAAAATTAAATTAATAGTATAAATAAGAAGGAAATTGTATTTTCTTTTAATATAAGTTTTGGCATTATGCAATTTGAATTGTCACTTGAAGTGATTTTTAAAAATTTTAATTTCATTTTCTTTTAATAATTCGAACAATATAATATAATTTCATTTATTTACATTGTTATCAGCATCTTAAGGATAATTTTTATGCATAACAATAGGACAAATTTTGTTAAATTTTTTTCACACTTCTGTAATAATTTATTTTGGAAGATATAATTTATGAAAAAAACTGATTTCTTTTTTTTCTGCATAAAATATTTAATTATCTGTTGTTAAACTTAACTATAAATTAAATTAATTTTAAATATAAAAAAACTAACTATCAATAAAGTATTTGCTAATAAAGTAAAAAGAATTTTTCTATAGTTATTCTCTTTGTCATGTGAATAGTATAATAAAGTTATTAAATTAAAATCATGAAAAAATATATTATGATTCTTGCTTAGTTATAAATTAATTAATAATGTGTTAACCATACATTATTAAATGCTCATTTAAATAAAAAAATTATGATTATATAATTTTATGATATTTTATATCTTTTTCTTTTGATAGTCTTCTACTGAATAATGCTTTAACTGTTTTAAAATCTGTGATTTTGGGACTGCTTGTGACAAACACACTAATATGACCAATACCAAAGGTAGTGCTGCTTGGATGGCACCAGAAGTATTTGAAGGTATTCTTATATTTTTAAGTAATTATTATTCTTTTAAATATTGCATAGTTTTATTTCCGTTCCATTTTAAATAGAAAATATATATTTTCACCATTATAGCTAAAATGGTGAATTATAGCTAAAAATTTTCCTTAAAATTCACCAAAATGATTTAAAATTGTAAAGTCTTCAGTTATAAAATGTCTGTATTTTAAAAAATGTTATATATATATAACATTTTTTAAAACACAGACATTTTATAACTGAAGACTTTTTTGATTAAGATTTTATTTAACTTCAAATTCACTACATATATATATATATATATATATATATATATATATATATATATATATATATATATATGTGTGTGTGTGTGTGTGTGTGTATATGTAGTGAATTTGAAGTTAAATAAAATTGGCTACATTTTTTATGTATTATAATATCCTATGTATGATACATGGATGAATGGATAAAAACCTATTTTCTTTAGTATAACTTTTACTGATAAAGTTTAATACTTGTATCTGTGGTTGAAATACAAGTATAAAAATTAACATATGATCATTAAATTTGTGTAAATTGTGGAAAAGAAATATTTCTTAAAGAGCTCTGATAAAAGCAAAGAATTTACACAAGATTCATATTGGATAGATATACAAACAAGTCAATTTCCAGAAACTACTTTAAATCATCTGCAATTTCCCTCTCACTTTATTTTTAAAAAGCATTATTTACTTCTTTCTCGTTTTGAAGTTTCATTTATTGCCTTTGGAATTACAGATTACATTCAGTGGCCTATAATCTGTTCCTAGTAATTTTAGAGTCTTTAATTAAGTTAAAAGTTTTTTCCTCAGATTATTGGCAGAAAATTATTAATTTAAAATTATAAATTTAAATGTTTCTGAACAATTTAATTATAATTGCATTCAAATTATGATAAAAAAATAAATAATTTCATTTCCTTCCTATAAATTGTAACTGGCAATTTATTTTACTATATACATTACTTTGTTCTACATTTTTAATGAATATAACACTTTTATAGGATCTAAATACAGTGAAAAATGTGATGTATACAGTTGGGCTATTATTTTGTGGGAAGTTTTGACTAGAAAAAAAACCATACAATGATGGTGAAAATGCATTTGGTATATTATGGGCTGTGCATCGGGGTAAATTATTTAATATTTTTAATTAACAAATGTGTTTTATTGAATTTATTCTGATGTTATTTTCTGAATAAAATTGATTAGAAATATCTGTAAATTAGGGAAAAGACCACCTTTGATTTCTGGATGTCCAAAACCATTGGAAAATCTAATGACAAGGTAATAGTTAATTGCAATGCTAAAAGTTTTGTTTACAATATCTACAAGAATATAAAAAGATAATTTTTTTTTATACAAATGAAGTTAGAAAAGTTTGCAAGTAAAAATCATGTAAAAGACTTGAACTTTTGTTTTCTTTTCAAAATTATCAAGCATTTAGAAATGTTTTTCAAGTTCGTTTTTTTTTTAATTTTATTATTTAACTTTCATAGTTATTCAAAAGAAGAATTGATGTAATATGCATGCTCATAGTTCAGACTATAAAGATTTAATTATTTCAATACAATTCAATTGATGAAAAATATTGTATATAATTGGTAAATGTTACCCAATTTAAAGAAAAACAGTCATTGAATACTTTAAGAATCTTTTTTAAAACTTATTAAAATAGGTTAATTTGTTAAATGTTATTATTCATTTTTTATTTTATTATTCTTTACAAAATATAATTTAGTAAAGTTGCCTACAATTTTTGTGCATCATACAAGTTTTTATGAATTGAATTTTTAAATTTTATATACTTTAGATATTCAATTTGGATTCTGTTTTATTCCTTTATCTAAATTAAAAATAACAACTAAAATTGTTCATTTATATCTGAATATGTTAACATTTACAGATGTTGGTCACAAAGGATTATGAACGCCCATCTATGACAACAGTTCATACTGAATTATCTAAATTACAACAATTCATGAAAGGAATTGGCGAGTCTCCTCATTTGCACCTCAGCATGGTGTGTATTAAATGTTAACTTTATGTGTAAGGAGAAATCGTTTAAGCATTCAAAACAATTTTTAGAAAATTCCTTTTAATGTATTAGTTTTCTATTTTGGTTTAGTTGTATTATTCTTTTAATTCTGTATATTACTTGGGTAGCAAAAGTCTTTAAATGTAGAATTTTCATGTTTTTGTAATATGATTGCTCAAATCTCTTTAAAGTTTATTTTGTCTATTTATAACTGTATAATGCATTCCAGTTCATTCTTTATTTGCAATTTGTTTATTTCTAGTATTGGTACATTTTAAACATACAATCTTATTTTAAAATATGTTATTTTTTAACAATGACCAAATTTAAACCTTTCTTTTTAACTATTATTGTTTAAGGATTTTGATTGATTTATTAAAAATAAATTTTATTTTGTTTTCTTTTTAAGTTTTTGTTGAAGAAAAGAACACCATATTTGTTGGATGAAAGTACTTTTAATTAAAATGACGATTTCATATAACTACAAATTTATATCATAATGCACTCCATTCCAAAATGAAGGCAGATCCTTCTCTTATATTTTCCTTTTATATTAACTCATGCATTTTATAGCTATGCATCATTTATAAAATATCACGGGATTATTTATTCACAAAACCCTTCTTTCTTTAATTAGAAACTACATAATTACTGTTATTAACCTGTAGAATTTTTAAATTAACCCAAGCAAAACAGAATTTAAAATATTTTATTTTAAATGATAAAAATCCAAGATACTAATAAAAAAAAAACCAAATGGAGAATTTTATATTGTTTCTAATTCCAACTACACTGGTGTGCAAAACGTAAGCAACAGGTGGGTTTTTTTGCCATAACTCCACGAGAAATCATCTGAGAGACATGACATTCAGAAATGAGGAGAGTATTACGTACGTAAAGGATGACGAAAGCATCGACACTGAAAAGGAATACAATGCATACGGTATGGAATCAAACAAAAACAAGCTTTATTGAACGCATAGCATCGTAATTTATGATTGTCTTTCCAAGAGGAAGTACAACAAGCAGATATTCCTTAATATGGGATATGCCCGCCCCCTCACTGCAATGGTTGCTTCGCACCGACTCCGCATACTCAGAACCAGCTGGTGCAACATTTCTTGCGGTAGGAGTGCCCATTCCTCAATCAGCATCTGTTTGAGTTGTTGGGTGTTCTCCGGAAGATGTAAGCTTGCTGCAATGAGTCTCCCAAATCATCCCACACATGTTCGTTGGGATTTAAATCTGGGGAGTATGCTGGCCAATCCATTCGAATGATATCTTCACTTTCAGTAGCTCCTCAACAGCAAGAGTCCGATGTGGCCGTGCATTGTCATCCATAAAAATGAAGTCCGGGCCAATGGCACCTCGGAACAGACGCACATGGGGAAGGAGTACCTCCTCACAATAACGATCCTCTGTCGAAAAACGTGGAGCTCAGTTCGTCCGTTCAGCAAAATACCTCCCCAGAAAAGAACTCCAGAACCACCATAACGGTGTCTTTCCTTGAGGTTACTGGGATAAAACCGGGTCCCGACCTCTCTCCAAATCAAAACGCGTCGAGAATCGCTTCTGGTACAGAACCAACTCTCATCCGTAAAGAGGACACGACTCCATTGATCAGTTGTCCAGTTTTTGTGCTCTCTGCACCACTGTAAACGATGGCGTCGGTGGCCAACTTTCAACAGGAGACAGCGTTCAGAACGGCGGGCGAATAGGCCCACTTTGTGAAGGCGTCTGGCCACAGTAAACCGCGACACTTGTCGCCCGTTGTTGTACAGAGTTGCTGAGCAATGGCGCTTGCTGACTGCTGTCGGCCTCTTTCCGCCTGCAGGACGATGTATCGGTCATCCCCTGCAGTTGTGTTCCTCGGGCGGCCACCACCAACCTTTCTAACAGCTGCCCCTTTGGTTTGAACGCTTTCCAAGCGCGCGAAACGACACTTTTGTTGATCCTGAACTCTGCATCTACACTGGTGACAGTACGCTCCTCCTCCAACTTTCCGATCATTCTTCCACGTGTGAAATCGTCCAGGTGATTTCTTCTAGCCATATTTCACGAACTGACTCACTGACACTTGCAGCGAATATGTTGAATTGCGTCTCCGTTCTTCATTTTATTGTAATGTTGAGTTGCGCGCGCCGACATCACGCGTTTTGCGTAAGCTCACGTCGCCTCCGACGTTACGTTCATGGTATTTGCATACGCATGACGTTTCTACTGACTTACGTGTTCATTGTACTGATCTCCAGACCTCCTTTTCTGCAAATTTTTACATTGTTGCTTAAGTTTTGCGCACCAGTGTAGTTCTTATTTGATAGGTTAGAAGAGGTTAAAAATTATTATTAAAGATCATTACTGCAAAATTTAATGAAATTATTTTTTACCAAGAGAATATTATTATACTGCATTTTATTATAGTATATGTATCATCTTTAAGTGTGCAAAAGAGATCTCTTAATTTATTAAGTAATCATAGGATAATTTATTTTTAACCTAAATTTTATAATAGCATTTTTTTTTTTTTTTAATTTAGTAATACTTATACGATAATAATAAATCTCCAATATACTGTTCTATGAAATAAGTTTTATTAATATGGTAGGTTATTATTTTATAAGAAATCTATAGCGCTTGAAATTTATCTAGATTGGTATCTTATCTGGTAGTAAAATAGCAATTTTATCTCCTGTATATTCTCTCCAATAGAGTCTCCACAATAAATTTTGAAGCTGAATATCATTAAGTATTTATAATATTTGTATTGTTATCTGGAAATAGAATAATAATATTTATCCCCTGTACATCCTAATATACAGGTCCTTGATAGGTGTTATTGATATCCCAGGTATTTTTTAAGAAATATTTTGTGTAAAACCTAAAACTTTCTCAGATTCATTTTTTCCCAGTTTTTCTTTTTATTGCATAGCTTTTTTTTTTTATTAAAATTAATTTTACAAAATATCTTATCCTAGTTTATATCCTATTATGTAACTTATAAAAATAAGTAGGCTCAAAATAATGCTTTATATGAAATTTCATGTTGAATTTCTCAAGTTTATTTCTCTGTCATTCTATAAATAAGAGAAAATGCCTTTTGTATAAATAAATAATTTCTTTTTAGCTGCTCTGCTTAGCGTTAAAAGCCCTTATTTAATAAAAACTGGTGTACAAAGTAATAAAATTGGTAGACCTAGATCTGTTACTGTTCTGCAAAAACTGGTGAGTCATATTAAAATGATATATTATATGTTTTGTTAAGTAATTTTAAAAATAAATTGATTGAAAATTATTTCCAGGTCATTATTTCTTATATTACTTGCAGTCTTACAATAGAATGAATTATTAAACTATAAATGTGTTGTTCAATTGTAGGAAGAAAAGGATACCTCTCTGATCATATATCATCATCATCGCTGTCTGGCTACTCTGCAGATGATGAAATGTTGCGTATAGAAAGAGCTGTGAAATATTCCAAAGATATAAGAAAAAGACGTTCTGTTGATTCATGTTATTCTGAAATGATGTTGCCTTCAGATTTAGGTATGTATGAGTTATTGTTTGTATTTTTTCCTGTAAGTTTTGGTAAAATTAATGCCCAAAAGTCCTTTTTTGAAGATATGCATGGGGCTTCAGTGTGAGAAAAAAAAAATAAAGCGAGCAATTTAGGAAAGCTGTGATTAATGAAAGGGGATATAATGTGTGTCATAAGCTAATGTGTGCAAGTGGATGAAAAACAGCCCTAAATAATGTAAAATAATTAAAAATGCTTTCCATATGATAGTATAAAATTGTCAAGATGTTTTATCTTTTAATGTACACAAAAATCTCGAATGGATGAAATTTAAAAACTAAAATGTGTTTGAAAATTTCCTTTTTATATCATTGAAATATTTCTTGGCATAAAGTTTAAATTTATTTTATTGTTGTGTTCATTTCATGAAATATGTTGAGTAAATACTTTTTTAAAAATTTTTACTATAATTCTTATAAGTCTTTTTTTTCAATCTTTCATCTTCTTAAACATTTAATTATAAAATTTTAGCTTACAAAACGCTCTTAAAAATTCAAAAATCCTGTGCTAGTTATGTGTGAACTTTAATTTAATCTAATTAATAAAAATGCCAGTTTTAAGAATACATCCTAATTTAATGGACTATTTACACACATGTATATCATTGCTAGCCTGACTTAGGAGCAAGTTTTTTTAAACAAAAAACAAAAAGTTGAAGTATATAACGCACTGTTGCTACACCGATTAAACTTTATATTGACTATGAAAAATTTAATCATTACCTCTAATTAGTATAAAGACTGGACTTCATTGATATGATTGTATTTAAGAATAGATGTGACAACACATTTTATTTTCATCCCCCAAAAAAACTGATTTTTATTATTTTTAATGCAATAAAATTTATTTTGTTGTAAATTAAATTATAAATTCTTGTATTTTTTATCAATAAGGTCGTCAAAGATCTGGTTCATTTGATTCTCGTCATTTGAAGAGACCAAATAACCATAAAGAAAATTCAAAGAACACCAGTAATGTTCCTGATGTGCCGGTTATACTCTTAGATACTGTAAAAACCAACAGTGAGTCCATGTTTCTGTTTCTTTAAATATTAATTTGTGTTTGAATGTAAATTACTCTAACATTAAATTAATGTTTGCATTAAGCTTAAAAAAAAACCAATAGTGTGTTTTTGTTTAAATATAGGTTTCTACTAAAATAAATTTCGAGAGGATCATAAGAGTCATTTTTTAAAACAATTTTAATTAAATTAAAGAATTTTTATAATTTCATTAATTTGCATAATTATAATATATTAATAATATAATTATACACTCAAGAGCCAAAACATTATGACCACCTGTCAATAACGAGTTGGCCCACCTTTGCCGCGCAACACAGCTTCAACCCGCCTTGGCAAGGATGCAAGGATGCCACAAGTCCTTGGTAGATGGCCGGAGACAGATTGTACCAGATGTTTAAGCAACGGTCACGCAAATCCGAGATATTGCGAATTGGTTTTCTTTGAACTCTGAGCTGCCGTCCCAGGACATCCCAAATGTGTTCTATTGGATTGAGATCCGGTGAGTTAGGCGGCCCGGACATTAACTGGAATTCAGCATCATGTTCCTGGAACCACTCCAACACAATTTTAGCCTTGTGACAAGGGGCGTTGTCCTGTTGGAACATTCCATTTCCAGCTGGAAAACAGAGGCCATGTAAGGGTGCAACTGGTCCGCAATGATGTTCAGATACCCTGTAGCATTCATGGTCTGCTGTGCCACAACTACGGGTCCCAGAGATGCCCAAGAGAACGTCCCCCAAAGCATAATACCGCCACCACCGGCCTGTGTATGACCTACTGTACATTGAGGGAGCAACTGTTCGCCTGGAAGACGGCGTATCCTGACACGGCCATCGGCGTGATGAATGACAAACCGTGATTCATCTGACCAGGCAACTCTCTCCCCACTGATCCATGGACCTGTCACGATGTTCCCGGCCCAGCGCAGGCGCAATTGGCGATGACGCTTGGTCAGCAAAGGCACTCGAGTGGGACGTTTGCTGCGTAGCCCCATATCCAACAATGTCCGCTAAACAGTGTGCTCTGATACTATTCTACTTGGCCCTGCACTGTATTTTGCTGTCAGCTGAGCCACTGTCTGGCTCCGGTTTTGCTTCACCATGCGAGACAGTCTCCGACGACCTTTTTCCTTTGATAGCGTGTGGACGTCCAACACCATGTCGTCTACTGCTGGTTTCACCGTCATTCATCCACTTTGCATAAGTACTAACAACTGTAGATCGCGAGCAACCCACGAGTCTTGCAGTTTCGGAAATACTTGTTCCGAGCCTTCGAGCCATTACAATCTGTCCTCTATCAAAGTCGCTTAGATCCGCAGCTTTTCCCATCACTCACAGAAGTAAGTGAAAGAATGATTCTTCAGACTCTCCAGCAGCAGTTAAATACCACTTCCAATTGATCACGTGCCTTCTACGTCATCCAGGCGAGTTTATTACAAAATCTGGGGTTGTCATAATGTTTTGGTTCTTGAGTACACTGGTCTTTAAACTTAAGCAATGGCTGTTTTTTTCTGTTCTTCTCCATAGCTGTACAAATTAACACATGGGAGACATGACAATCAGATTACAGAGACAATATTTAAGTTATATTTAATATTAATATTTTATCTTAAGAGGAAGAAGGATTGTTAACACAAAAAGGAATAACAAGCATACAGTATGAAATGAATTTTTTTTTTTTTTTTTTTTTAAGTTGCTTTGGTACAAGCGTTTGTCTGGACAAGATTGAGAGCAATAAAGACATGCCCCTTAGTAAGAAATATAACTTCTCTTAACTGTAATAGTTTTTTCGGTACTTACGTATTAACGCCACCGCAGCTACAGATTTGGCGATTTTTAAGTGGCGCCAATCTAAACTTAAAATTTTTGTAACAAATCATAGAATATATAAAACACTTTATTTAAAATCAAAACACTTACAAAATTCAAAACACTTTATTTAAAAACAAAGTAGTCAATCGGATTTCGGTGGAAAATAGGCCGATATAGAGTTTAACATAGATTCAAAAACAATCTTTATTTTGGTGCATTAGCGCAACTTCTGCTGCGGTGGCGTTAATACGTAAGTACCGTTTTTTCATTAAGCATCAGTTTTAGTTGCTGGGATGAATTGATTAAATCTTAAGAGGACTAGTCACACGTATACAGAGCAAAGCAATTTTGAAAGAAAAAAAGAGTTTAACAGTTATTGTAAAAAAAATAAATTTATTTACTTTTTGATATTGTGTAATTTAAAATTTAAATTATAAAAAATTATTATTACTATTGATATTTATGTCTCGCTGTGTTTAAATCCGTCTGGTTTGGCAATTTGTCAATCTTTTCTGTGGCAGTAACTGTTCGGACTATATCTACTTTTTCAATGTGGGTACATAAAGTATACATAAAAATGAAATCTAATAATTATTAATCATTAAATCTATTAATTATTTAATCATAATATGAACACGAACTTAAGTGAATTACATCTTTTGGGATCTTGTGAGATCTAATTAACAACATAAAAGACCTACAATTATTTTATATTAGTACACAGATCATAATATAAAGAAATCTGACTAAAAACAGTTTTTATTTTAATGGTTATAATCGAATACAAAACTGGTTAATGCATTGTAAGATATAAATCATAATTTTCGTCTGTATTATAAGAATGTAGCTGATATTTGTACTTTCAGATGTAGTTTATATACATTTTTTAAAAAAATGCTTTATTATATTGTTTGTTTCAGTTACTGCTGAATCATTCAACAGCATATCAAATTCTGGAAATTATTTCTTTCTCCTTGAACACAGATTACAGGTGAGTTTCATACAATTTCGATTCTGCTGTTAAAATATCTTTTTTTTTTAAAATTATAAATGCAAGAAGCATATATTAATTTTCGTTCACAAACAGTAAGAAAAAAATCTATTCTACTTCTAAATACGACTAACATACAAGAGCAAACCTAGAGTTCGATAGTCCACAATTCTGACAAAACAAAAAAAAACTTCATTGAGAATTGAGAATCAAGCAAAATTTTAGCTGATGCAATTCCGATTTGCCATTTAAAATTAAAAGATGGAAACATAGTATTAATATTTTTCTTAAATCAAATAATATTACAGATGCGTTACATTTTACTGATTAATATAAGTTTAAAATGTGCAAAAAATGAACTTCAATTATTTTGACGTATATATGAAAGCTCTTAATAAACACATTATAACAATATATTCTTTAAATGTAAAAGTAATTATGATTTATACTCTGCTAAGAAAATAAGTAATAACAAGGGTTGTTATTCAAGAAATATAAATCAAGTAGTCACTTCTATATAAAATAGACATAAAAGAAAATGCGGTTTTGTTTTACTAAGATCAGTAATTCCGTTTGTGTTGTTAGCAAACAAAACAATTTCTTACAGGAGGATTCTTTTGTTCATTATTTTCCTGCAGTGAGGATTTTGTAACAATCTCAGGGGTCAGAATCCACAATTGTGTTGAAAAAGAAACTTGCAAGCTAAACAAAAACTTATTACCGAGCTGAGTCAATAAAAACAATTTTTTTAATTAACCAAAAACATTGGGCGCCAGTGTGAAAGGTGAAAGTAGAGTTATTTACGATGGACACATGTAGGAATTGCAATATCGAACCAAAAGTTCAATACCGGTATTTTTTTTATCTTAATACCGGGATACCGGTTTTAATACTGGTAGTAAAAATGTCATTAGTGCTGTCATTTTACTTATAATTTCATCCAAATTATCTTTTGTTTTTTCAAAATTATCTAAAATCCCTGATGGCTTGGGCTTAGAACTGAGCTTAAGTTTGTATATTCATCACAATTAGATTCTTTCCCCTTTAACAAATTTGTATCATGTTTCGTTTTTAAATGTGTATGGAGTCCGCTTGTACTTCATTCACTTTAATAACTCTTGAAAATTTTTTTACATTGTGCCACCATATTTTTTTTTTTTCATCATATAAATAATGAAACCAAACCGAAATATTATCAACTGATTTTGTATGTTCTTTAAAAAGTTATTCTTATTCATTATTATGAGGTATTATTTATGAGTGTATATGTAATAAATCTGAAAAATATTTTGATTTCTAAAGTATGATATACAAAGACAAATGCGAATAACAAACTCACCAATTTAAAAAAATATTGAAATATTACACACTTTCTTTACAACTACAACAATGTTTTCCCAGATCAGAATTCTGAATAAGAATGCACAGATAAGAATAAGAATTTCACACATAAGAATTTTTCACAGATAAGAATTCTAAATTTCTAGTAAATACCAAAAAAAAAAAAAAAAAAAAAAAAAACGGTATTTAAACTTGTGAATACCAGTATTACAAAATTGTACAAATGGCACAAAATACCGGTATTGCAATCCCTAGACACAAGCTATGTAACAATTATTTATTATATTTTAAGTTACATACGAACAAACATCCAACGTTATTTACAAATTAAAAAAGAAAGATGTGACATTCAATCATATAAGGAGTATTCTTGGCCATTATTAAGGAAGTTCATTCAGTATAAAGAATCAATTCTTTCTTTTGACTTGAGCTTGCCTGAAGGATGATGTTGTTCAAAAGCTGGATTTGTGCATCAAGATACTTAAGGCTTCATAAGGACCACATTTTTTCAACATCTTTTTTTTTCCTGTCAGCACTAGGATCAAAGTCTTACACTTCGTATTTAACATCTGATAACTGCCGTAGAACTTGGTAATGCCCAAAGCATCTTTTCAGTAGCTTCTTCAAAAGGCCTACTTTCTGCACAGGTATGAAAATCCATCGAGATCTCCAAGCTTACAATACAATATTCGGTATTTGGAGTCATAACGCTTTCGATCTTTTTAAAAAGTTTCAAAAGTTGTTAATCTTACCAGCTGTCTAGATTCTTCGGCTCTCTATACTAATCTGGAAATGTCATCTTTTTCTCGGTCTTTTCAGTGCAAATCGAGAATATAGTGTCAAACTTCTTCTCGGCTTTTGAAGACAAAAAGGTATGAGCCCGCTAGCATCCTGCTCGGCTATGTTGTATGCAAAAGTAGCGAAGGGTTTCTTTTGCACCAACATAGCCATTTTTTTTTCGACGTACATTGACAGCATGCCTGCTACCATCATTAAAGCGCTTTGTTAGTCGATTTGTTTGGGGATAGTACGCAGTCGTTCGTTCTATGGGTAGCATTGAAGAGGTGATTAAGTTCTGAAATTAACTTTGATTGCAATGCATGCCACCCTTGTCTGTGATAATTATTTCTGGTAATGCTTTAAAATGTCTTTCATGAGAAATTTGACCATTTCAGGTGCTTCAGTGCCTTTGTAATTGCAAAGTGTGTCAAATAATCAGTCACACAACTATCCATTTATTCCCTTGTAGCGATTTTGCGAAATATCCGAGCAAGACTATCCAAATCCGAGAGCATGGTTGTTGTAATGCAAGAGGGATAAGTACTAAATAAACTGCAGGCAGTAGAGAAACTGCTTTTTCTCTGGCATTCTCGGGCGTGCGTAACATATCGACGGACAGTGCGATTGAACAATAAAATAAATTCTTCAGTCTGTCATACGTTCTGGCAACTCCTAAACTTCTAAGTGTTGGTGCATCATGAAAATACCTTTGCGTAGATGTTTTGGAATAAGCGATATTCGCATTCTTCCTTCCGGATTAAAGTTCGTTTTGCAAAAGAATTCTATCAATTATCATAATGAGTTTTAATTGGTTCCTATTGTTCGTTTGCCGATCGTCCTCTAGTTAGGCTCGGATAGATGGTTCTAGTGGCCTTTCGGCTGTTCATCAATGCGATTTCTGATTCTTTGGTGCATCCAGTTAACGTCAAAGATAGTTCGCCGATCTCTGCAATAACGAACAATAAGTCCCGGGTGCCCACAATGGAAGCAGACTGGGTTTTTTTTATCCTCTTTTCGACACATATCAATTCTTCTTGGCTATAACTACTACACCCCACCACATCACTATGCCTAGAGCTGTGTTGCCCCTTTTTCAATTTGGGTATGATGTGGGTGATAAGAAGTCTGATTGGGGTCTATGACGCTCTACGGTCTTATGAGACCGGGGCCTATAGCTTAAAGTGTATTCCGAAACACTACAAACATCCATGGCACCGTTGTGATTCGAACCCGAAACCTGTGGTACCGAGCGCCAGAGGCTCGGTACCACAGGTTTCCCCCAACCCTGTTCGCCCCCAACCCTGTACTCATGTTATCTACCTATATATGAGTTTTTGGATTCGTATTGATCCCTCTGTCTTCTACAATACATTTCCTCGAATTTTGATTCCACCTTCGTTGCATATACTTAAGCCAGCATTATAAATTTTCGCTGAAGATTTCACTTATTTTGGGATTTTCACGCTTACATTTTGTTTTTATTGGGACTTTTATTGTTATATTGAGTTAGATCTCGCTGAGACTTTCGAAATAAGCTCTTTATCATTTACTACTCATAGGAGTTGTCCTAGATAGGATGCGTCTGAATCCCGAGTTATAACAGAGGGAACTGAGCGCGCGGCATCGGCATTTCCTCTACGCGATGATCTGTTTAGATTTTCCAAAATATGTATAATTTTGGAGTTATTTATATTTCAAACTGGTCACGAAAACCCTTCTACTATCTATGCGAACATATTGTAGGTATGTTTGCACAAAAAAAATGAGTATAGTTCGTGAAGAAAACAAGAGTCATCAACAATCAAACTATCTTCTTGGAGTTTCTGGATATTATTCTCTCCCCCCCCAACTCTAAAGGACATTGCTGACACGCCAAAGTGGTGTTATTTATTGCAAAGATATACCAACAGCTGAACTGGTTCATAAGTTTGGTATTGCAAAAAGTTGGTGGAAAAGATATTAAAGAAAATTATTATTTATTATTTTTAGCCTCTGCCTCCTATTCAAGCATCCTCTGAATCGTTGAGAATTTATGAAGAGCACCTAAATCTTGTTCGTGAGTTATTTCGTTATCGAAACGAAACAGCTTTGTTAAAAGAAATGAAGTGAGTATAAAACATGCTTCAATGATTTTTTTTTTTTTTATATTGCTTGCAGGGAAATTTTATCGTTGAATGCCTTAATATTTGCACTAAATATTAAAGAACTGAACATTACAGAGGAGAATAATCTCACCATTTTTTTCCCAATAATTTGTTTATATTAAAAAGTTCTTACTGAAAAGATTCTTAAATTAGATTCCTATCTGATACTAAGATCGCACGTCGTTGCAGTTTGAACTTGGAAAAATTCCCATAAAGCAAGTCCTAATCGTCGTACGAAAGGTTGTAAATATTTTTGATGCTTTACCAAAAACCGACGCCATCCCTGTCACTACGACTATCGTATTTCTTCTTTCTTTCGGTGGTTCAATTTTTCTGGTTAGCCGCAGCTTTCTAGTGGTTCGAGAAGTATTGATCAATCCATTCAAACATTTATGGAATCTTCATTTATTTATAAGCAATATTTACAAAGATATACAGGGTTGATGGTAACATCTCAAACGCAAAAGCTAAACTGGAAGAAAAATGTTTTTTTTAGAATAAAACAACTCGTTCCACAGCAACAGTTGGCTGCCACGGCAATAGCCCGTTTCCACAGCAACCAACAGCCCATCTCCAAGGCAACAGCTCAATTCTGAATCGGTTCCAAACGTTTTCTATAAAACTATCACGAACTAAAGCATAAGAATTCCAACAATCCCCAGTAGCTCTTGAATGTTGGCAAACCTTTTTATACATGTTATGATTTCCGTGTAAAATGGCATTATTAGTTTGAAGCATTTGAGACCGACACTCGCAATTCACGCATTCAAGTGCAAACACAGCTTGAGATTGCAAGGACAAATTGTCGAGGTGAATTCAATAATTGTATGAGGGGTTTATAGTCTTCCAGGTTACCCTGTTATATACGGATTATAGGCAAGGAATTATAGCAATGCTTATTTACTGGTAGACTGGACTATTTTAATTCTTTGAATTTACCTCGTTTAGGCTAACATGTATACCATGCAATTCTGTATGACCCATCAACATTTATTTTGACAACTTGAGAAAATATTTAATGTAAATAGAAGCTTCTTTAGTTTGCTATCATAATTTCTAGAAGGAAAAATTAATAATAATCGACTGGGCCGATATACAATTACCCATAAAATTAGTTAATAATTACTCAATTACTTTGTATAGGTTTTATTTTAACTAGATGCTTTGCGTAATTTAAAAAAAAAAAAAACATATAAATATATTATTACAACAACTGTCATTTTCAGTTTAATATCTGATTAATGACCCGTGTAAAAACTACAATTTATTTTTTTGTTCAGAACTGATTCGTAGCTACTTTTTCAAAGAAGAAAAATACAAATAAATATTAAGCATAAAAAGCTCGTGAAAGAAATTAAATATATATATATATATATATGTTGTTGTTGTCGTCGTCGTATCTCTCATGAAAGGAGGGAAGAGGATGCAACTTCTGTTATGATGGAGCATCCGTACATCTGATTTGGCTCCGTCGCTGAAGAAGGACAGTGTCCTTCCGGGAGGACTTTTTAAGGGGAACTATTGCGTGTCATAGGCGAGAAAACCCGGAAAACTACCACAAGGTAGTCCGACTAACGAGGCAACATGCTGAACATAACAAACGCCATCGAGGCTCCTCGTTTTTTCGAAACCGTGTTTACAACAAAGCCGCCAGCGGATTGAATCTCCGCCCTAATGCTCACCAACGGCACAAGAGCCAAAACATTATGACCACCCCTACATTTTTGCAATGAACTCGCCTGGATGACGTGGAAGGCACGTGATCAGGTGGAAGTGGTATTTGACTGGTATTAAGTGGTGGTATTAATCCATGCCAAGGCGGGTTGAAGCTGTGTTGCGCTCCAAAGGTGGGCCAACTCGTTATTGACAGGTGGTCATAATGTTTTGGCTCTTGAGTGTGTGTGTATGTATATATATATATATAGACATATACAGTGGATAAAGAAAGTATTGGCAATTGCCTATAAATGATCATATTTGCTAACAAAATGTGTTTACAAATTTTATTTTAACATAGCGATTACAGAAGGAGAAAAGGCAAACAAATATAACGAAATTTTCATTTAAATATTTTTTTAGTCAAAATCTACGAGAAAATCCAAATTTTACATGATAAAAAAAAAGTATTGGTAAAATTATGAAATTGACAAAATTATGAGCGAAAACAAAATCAGTATATGTTTAGTACTTTGTATGCATACCTTCTGCATCTATAACAGCTTGTAATCTATTTCTCATAGAGGAAACTAAGGTCTTTGTTGTACTGTTGGGAATTTTGTACCACTCTTGCAACAGTACACGTTTGAGGTCGTCTTTACTTGAAATTTTATGTTTCTTGATTTCTAGATCCAGCAGGTGCCATAAATTTTCAATTGAATTGATGTCAGGCTATTGAGTTGGGGTATTTAATTGGCGAGAAGCATTGTAGAGTAGCCATTCACGGGTGAGATTCGCTGTATGCTTGAAGTCATTGTCTTGTTGAAAAACGAATGATGTTCCCAAGCCAAGATTTTGGGCGCTGTTTTTTTTTTAAGTTATGGCGCAAAATGTCAATGTATGTACGTGCTGTCATAATACCATCAATAAAATGCAGGTTGCCAATTCCATTAGCTGCCATACAGCCCCAAACTAAGACGCTGCCTCCACCATGTTTTACAGTAGCAGTTAAATGTTGCTTTTTCCAATTCAATTTTTTGCCTCCTCCACACATATCGTCGTCCATCACTGCCGAAAATATTAAACTTTGATTCGTCGGAAAAAATAACTGTGTTCCAAAACTCTTCAGATAAATCAACGTGGGATTTTGCGAAATCTAACCTCTTTCTCCTATTTATTTCCGAGATGAATGATTTCTTTCTAGCCGCCCTTCCATAATAACTTCTCTCTTGTAAAACATTCCGTACAGTCTGTACGCTGAAAGTCTTTTTGCGAAGTGAAAGCAACATCTCTAGCTATCTGGGGTGCACTTATTTTAGGGTTTTTCTTAACCTTGTTAATAATGACACGTTCTTCTCTTGTAGAAAATATTCGAGGTCGTCCACTTCTAGTCTTATTTTCCGTTGATCCTGTTTCCTTGAACTTTTTACAACACTTCTGACAGTAAATAAACTTATATTGAACTGCACTCCTATAGCACGATGTTAAACCTTCATTTCTGAGTCTAATAATCGTGTTTTTAACACTAACGTCCAACTCCTTCGATTTCGAAGTCATTTTACTGCAGTAATCGCAAAATAATGCATAGACACTTTTGGAGTAGTTTTGCAGACTTTATACCGGTAGAGTTTCTTATCAGTCGAAATACGTGACTTCAATGTAACAACATTTGCATAGCAGTTAGCAACTTTGCCAATACTTTTTGACATGCAAATTTTCGTTTTTGAAAGAAAAAAAATCGTAGAAAATGCAAATTAAAATAAAATTTTTTACTATTTTTATATATCTAAGATGTCTTGTATTTAATTACGACAGCTAAAATTGCATAACATTTTATTTATTTGTCAATATGAATAAATTAAGGCAATTGCCAATACTTTTTTTTACCCACTGTATATCGGTTCTCGTTTCATAACGGAAGTTCAGTCATTCTAGAGATGGAACACCTGGTCCAGAAAGGCTTTTTTTCCCAAATACTGAGGTGAACTGATGTAAATATTCAAAAGGTATCTTAAAGATATAATAGTGTTGGGCGGTGGGGTGAAACTTTTGAAATGAAATCTCGAAAAAAGGGAAGTACAAAAATAAAATCATCCACGCTGAGGTAGTTGGAGGAATCACGCGCACGAGATTTTTTTAAGATAAAAATAAGCATAACAAATAATAAAATTAAAATAAGACGAAAATAAAATGATCAAGCATCATCGGTACGTTCAGTACTTGGGGGAGGGGGCTCTTGGAAAACCATGCTGTTTCCGAGAGCTGATAAACCGAGAAATAAAATAATAATAATAATAATAATAACAAATCAGAAATGTTGACAGTAGTCCAGAACATCGCTGACCCACTCTCTCCCCAAAACAATACTAATATATTTTATGAATGAAAAAAAAAAAAAGCTTTCACCTGTTATATATATATATATATATATATATATACTAGTAATAGTTATGTTTTTGCATCTGCTCCATTAATTCTAAATTAATACATATTTTTCATTGAAAGTTATTTTCCTTATAATTTTTTTATATAAGCTTATAAGTACTTAAATCTGTAACATGCCCAATTTTATATTACCTTCAGGGTTGAGTTAGAATCTCAACTTCAACATAGAGATAGTTCAAGCGCTCGTATGAATAAAATCCTTCAATTAAAGAAAGAAAATGTAAGTAATATTTTTTTGTTTCCTTCTAAAAATAAAAAAATATTTTTTTAAAAGGGATTTATCATTTTTTATTACTTGCAATTAAAATAAAATAATAATAAACGAATAAAATGCAAAAACAAATTTGGAATTTTGGTGTGATTTAATTTCTCTATTCTTATTTTTTAAGAGACTAAATTATTAATTTTAGTTTATTGCAAAAGAAAATTCACATTAGTTGTGACAGAAATGAATATTATAGTTCTTGCCATATAACCAACAATCTAATGACAACCTACTACTACAAGTAGCTAGTACAAGTAGTAGCTACTACTACAAGTAGCCTACTTTGTAGTTAAGTTTGCGAAGTTATTGACCACAGTTTTTCTTTTTGGAAGATCCATGACCTAATTCTAAACTGTGGTTGATCTTCAACAGCAAAATTTTTATTGCATTAATTTTATTATAGAATATACATTAAACATTTTTTTTTATTGTAATTTTTATCATGTAATATGCTGTTGTAAATTTTAGCAGTGAGTAAAAAAAAAAAAAAAAAAATTTTGGGTTTAATCGATATGGTTTCTGTAATTTTTTTTTTTTTTTGTCTTATTTCGTCAATCATCATCGACGCAATAGCCCAGTGTGGGCCAAGGCCGTCTACCTACTGGTAGATTTCGAGACGAGAGATATTTTTCTTTTTACGGGGTAGGTTTGTCAGCTCTACGCCCGACGCTCAGCAGTCCTATGAGTCCGGGACCTACGGTTTAAAGGGGATTCGAACCACTACAAACATCCATGGTACCGCCGGGACTCGAACCCGAAACTTGTGGTACCGGGCGCCAGAGCGCTAGCCACTCGGCCATTCAGGCCCCTTCGTCAATAATACTTAATGCATTTTTTTGTGTCCATTATTGAGATATTAAACTAATATTATCTATAAACAATAAAGTAATATAAAATGTGGTGGAATTCGGGGAACCCGACATATGCATGAAAGAATCATGAAAGAATCATGAAAAAAAATATATATATAGTTTTATTTGAGTATACCAAAATCAATTTGGAAGACATAAAAAAGTTATAAATAAGCTTCAAATTTTGAACAATTAAATTTTGAATAGAACAAATGTAAATTTCTAACAGCTTTAATCTTTACATTGGTTAAAAGATAAAAATAATATTGTTCCATATCTCAATCGATTATTTTAGACCTTCCAGAAATAATTTTAGTTATTTGTTATCTGTTTCTGGTTATTTTATTTAGACACTTGAGTGCATTGGCATATAACGAACAAATTTTGAATGAACAAATTTAACAAAATGAACAAATTTTGAATGAAAAATACTATTATTACCTCACCTTTCCCTGAATCTTAAAATGTACTACATATATATATATTTTTTTCTCACACAAAAATTCTATTATCTACTTTCTGAAGAAAATATCCTTAGAAGAGTATGTTGGGAAAAAAAGTATATTCTAGTAACTTATAATCCAAGAATTATAGTTAGGAAATTATGAATTCATCAATGTCTGATGCTTACAGTATTATTTATTATTTCTTTCCCACATTTGTCAACATTAATATTGAAAGAACTTTTGTCTATGTAATATGCACGTTAAATTTTATGATTTAACAAAAAATTTATACTGACATTAATTAATTAACTAAATGTATCACATTACTTTTTTTTTTTATTTCGATATTTTGATTCTGTAGAAGTGTTAATTTTTTTAGAAATAAAATTATCTAGTTTTGTTACACATTGAAAGAAAGTGTTGTTTTTTAACTTGTACCTTTTAATGATATTTTTTGTCACCAATTATAATGCTTTTGTTTTTTTTTTTCACTTTGCATTCAGGAAAGTCTTCTGCAATTACGAGAAAACGTAAAGGTCCAGCGTGAAATCATCAGAAAAAAGGCAAATTAGAAATTCTGATGTTTCTGATTGGGCGAGTGATTCATTTATAATTGTTTAACTTTATTAAGGTGGAATATTTGCTCAACATTTCATTTTGAAAAAAAGAAATGCAAAGATTTTCAAACTAGTTTACATAATTTTTATTGTAACTGTGTTTTTCTTTTATTATAATTGTTTGTTACTCATTTATAAAAGCACAATTTTTTTATTGGTTTCATCATCTCTAATATAAAGAATAAATTAAATTTTCATAATTATATAAGAACATGATCTTTATGTCGGTCATTTATTAATAATGATGTGTATTAATAAATTCTATCATTTTTTGGAAGAAATATTAATATAAATATCTGTATATTTTCAATAATTTTTATGCATGTATTTTTTGTTAATCATTTTCTTTATTGGAAACAAATTTCTAATTTCACTTCCTGAAAGGAAAAATAAAACAATGATATTATTAATAATTATAATTTACTTTTCCATTTATTTTTTAAATTTTCGAAAATTAATTTTATATTATTAGTAGCATGTTATATTTCAATGGCAGTTAAATATGGCAAAATTTTGCATAATTTGAAATCCATTGAATTATGTCTAATGAAAGGATAATTTTTCTCACGTATGGATAAGGGATGTTTTCGGAAAAATATTCATTTGCATTCATTATCTTTGAAAAGGCATTTATTATTCTTTTATAAACATTTGCTACTATTTACATGATTGCTATACCATTACATTTATTATTATTATGCTGTAAAAGTATGACATATTTTATTTTCTTGATATTTAATATATCTATGTTTCTTTCCTTATTTGTGAGATTTATTTCATTAGCAAGCTCATTTTAATTTTCAAATTTAATTTTTTTCCCCCTAAAAACTAAACAAGTAATATATAAAAAAAAAAAATTTAAAAGTCAATTCCTATTTTTTTTTTTTTTTTTTCTCTATATTGCAGAAAGTCCTTTATAAATAATTTTCATTCATTTTTTTAAGTTTATCTGCCACCATCTATTGGTAGATACATGCAACTTAAATCTAAAAAAATATAATTAATTAATTTAATTTAATTACTGAATTAATATTTGAAAAAACTGTATTAACATCATCGTATCATCCACTATAAGTTAAAAAAAATGCATTTGAACTTGCGTGGATGAATAAAAAAGTATTTTATGAACAATTGAAAATTTGAACAAGATATATATAGGGAGAGTGTGAGCTAATAGAAGGAATTGAATAAATAATAAAATTATAAGTAAAAAATGTAAAACTTTTTTTTTACCTTTTTGCAAATCGTATAATATAATAAAAATGTTAAAAATGTTTTTGCATGCTTAATATATTTTAGTACTTTTCTAAATGACAAAAGCTTATTTATTTTTAGTTTTTACTTTGTATTATTGTACAACAATGTTAATTTCTAAAGTTAGATATCTATAGTTATGGAATGTAGAAATCCAAGTCAAGTGGAAAATCTAAAAATATTTCCCTCAGAAGAATTTAAGTGAAATTTCTTAAATATGCTTAAATAAGTCAATTTTATATGGCGACGTTCTAGAGTAATAAAGAAAGTATATATATATATATATAATATAGTATATATTACTATGTTTTTTAGAATATATTTATATTCTTTTCTGATACAAATGTATTAATTTATTGTTCTTAACAATACAAACAAATAAAATATCCCATGTTGTTATTGATGCTAGAGATTTTCATTAAAACTGATATTTTTGCTATTTATAAAGCATTTTTTAAAATGTTATCTTAAAATATTGTCTATTCTTTCTAATTGTTTTTTTATTAGATACTAGAAAATGAGATTGCTAAGCTTAAGTTGCTTGCTTCTTTAAATTAAGTAGTTACATATTGCATAGTTACATTTTGATGTACAAATTTTACGAAATTTGTATGATTTATTCTTTTATTAAAAATGTGATATGTGTAATTTAAAAAAATATATGAGAGATGAAAGTATTTTATTAGTATGATTTTAAATATTTATATCTGACATTTCTTTAAAGTTCTAGTCATTTTGTTAACTTGAAATGCTTGTTTGTATATATGTTATTTGTTTGTTTATATAAATGCTTGTTTGTATATATGTTATTTGTTTATATAAATGCTTGTTATAATATATATATATATATAACCTTGCCAAAAAGCAAATTTTAATATGCAAGTGTTCATATTTTTTTGTTTTTCATTGAACAGTAAAAATTAAAATCCAGATGTTGTTGGTAATTGTTAATATATACCCAAACTGTTATATTATATTATCCTGTATTTACATATAAATAAATTTATTTTTTAAATCATTTTCTTGTGTATTTTTAAGTATACTAATAAATATCACACTATCCATTTTTTTTAATGAAAAATATAATTATTTTTTCAAAGTGTAGCTGGCAAACACTTAGACACTTTTCTTTGATGCCTTATGGCAAGCGCTGCACAGATGTTACTCACTTTGTTCTACCCAGGAGGTGCGTGTAGCTTGAAGATAAGCTACGCACGCGGAGTAACACTACCCCGCAACGCTCTACGATCTTGTTAGACCGGGACCTACGATTTAAAGTGGATTCCGAACCACTACAAACATCCATGGCACCGCCGGGACTCGAACCCGAAACCCTGGGGTACCGAGCGCCAGCCACTTGACCAGTCAGGCCCCTTGCTTTTAAATATAAAATTATATAAAGATTACTGTTACTTAAAAAAATATAATTAATAAATTTTTGCATGTGGTTACATACTAAATATAAGTATATACAAACAAATTATGTAATTTGCAGTCACTTGAAAGTATAAATTAAAATCCACATAATTTTGTAGTATTAAAAGAAGTTAAATGCTGTTATACTAATATTATTAAAAGTGTACAAATAAATTAATTTACATTAACAATAATGAATAACAAGTATCTTTGTTAAAGAATAATAGAAAAAAATTTGTGAAGGAAAACGTTTTTTTTTTTTCCATCTGCAGAAAATTAAATTTTCTAGTACAGTAAATATATTGGACTAAAAAAAGAAGTAATAAAATTTTGATACAGTGTCTTTTTTTTAAATTTCATATTAAAAGATTATAATTTGTTGTTGGAAATTTTAATCTGAATGAATATGTTATATTAATCAAATAAAGTAAAAGATTTATATATAATTATAAAAAGATTATAGAAATTCTTTAAATAACGATTGATAAATCAAATATAATTTTGAATATATAAATTTTTTTTATATTTAAATATTAATAACTTTTTTCTTAAATGCATTTATGACAAGATGCCAATCATAAATTTATGCAGTGAGTGAGTAGCTTCACCAATTTGTAAAAATTCTTCAGCAAAATGTTTCATTTCTTCATTATTTCTAATGCAGCTAGCAAACACTTAGACAGTTGTCTTTTATGTCTTAAGGCGGATACCCCCGCAACGCTCATGTTAGACTGGGGCCTACAGTTTAAAGTGGATTCTGAACCACTACAAACGTCCATGGCACCGACGGGACTCGAACCGAAACCTGTGGTACCGAGCTTCTAAACGTCCACACAACCATCAGGTCCCTTTCTTCATCATTGGAAATTGATACTTATTCTTAATTGTACTTTCTTCTCTCGAGGGCAGATAAATAATTGCTTCAAACACGCATTGATTTTATTTGCTAGACTCAATTTTGCAATAACTGAAAGCGTTTGCCAAAAAAAAAAAATTTCCGGAAAGCATAACTAATGCACCTTCCAATAATTTTTGAGTTGCCTCAGAGATCTTGTAGTGTTCTATCAAATGCTTCGAATGACTTTTTATGCACCATTATACATTCGCCCCAAATGATTATTTTACACTGTTTTAAAAGTTTACCTCGTCCAGATGCTCTTGATATATTGCAAACTGGAAAATCTTGTTCTGCAATATTTAATGGTAATTTCAAAGCACAATGAGCAATTCGTTCTCCTTGTATTAAAGTCGCCGCAATTTCAAATGATGCCAATTCAAGTGCAATTTCTTTTAGCATGTATTTCAGTCAATATTAAACTTATCAAAAATGCCATTCCGGTACTTTCTGGTGCATCATTAGTACTCTACCAATATCTGTTCACATGATCCTTGGGACCTGATGGGCGAGTGGCTAGCGCTCTGGCACTCGATACCACAGGTTTCAGGTTCGAATCCTGGCGATGCCATGGATGTTTGTTGTGGTTCGAAATCCACTTTAAGCCGTAGGTCCCGGTTTCATATGACCGTAGAGCGTCCCAGAGCCCAATCAGACTTCTCGCCCACATATTCCCAAACTATAAAGGGTAACTCAGCTCTAGACATAGTGATGTGCTGTGGTGTGAAGTAGAAGTAGTAGTTTACATGATCCATGATGAAATCATAAGCTTGCTTTTGACTTTCTGTTAACATTGGTTTGTTTTGAGCGATGCTTTGAAAATTCATTAAAATTTCTCTTTCAATATTGCGGAATTCCATGCATCGATTCCATCTCTTAGTGATGCTTGAATTTCGAGTTCAACTAAAGTTGAATTGCTTATTGCTGAGCATTTGTTTCCCAATCGAATAAGTGTTTAATTAAATATCTCGTCATGGAACTTAATATTTAATTCCGGTTGAAATTGTCGCACTTTTTGTAATACATCATCGCTCATACTCATTGAATTTCTCCCATAATCTATTTGGATTCTGTGGGTTACACGTTGTCAATATTATTGCAAATAGATCTCTCACTTGTTCTGCGGTTGCTATCAATGCAGTTTCTTGAAGCGCCAATTCCGATTGGTTATCATTTTCCAGTAATTCTAAACGCTGACATGTTTATCTGTACTTTTCTTATATACATATCGATCGATTTTTTTAAATCTGTAAACATGTTGGTCCACGAATTTCAATTGATAACATTCATAAGAAAAAGCATTCTGAATTTTTTTGGATTCATCGTGTATACTCATCCAAATGCGTCACTTTTGAAGATTCTTTTTAATTGGAATTTCTTGCTTTCTTTGTTGAAAGATCTCGTCTTGTTGAATTCCGTGTATAATATAATGGTACATCGGTATATAGTAATGTTCTTTCAGATGGATCACTATGATAAAATTGGAAAAATGCAGTTAATGTCATATTCACAGGTGGTTCACATGGAGATAGCACCAAATGATGTCATTTCTAAGCAAGCATTGTGCGTCCTCATATTTTGTAGAAAATGTTTTGATTTCGGAGTTTTTCCGCTCATGTAATGAAATAATTCTGGTGGAGGCATTTCCAGTGGTACTAGTCGTATTTTTCCACTCCTACAGCATATTCCTGGTGTCTCGAATTTCTTGACACTGCAGAACTGTCATCCATTTTGCCAATGACAACGTGTTTTTGTTTATTGTACCTTTAGTGGAATCATAATATAATGCCTCACTGCCAAACTGTAATCTGTACTTCTTTCCTATACTAATGTTTTGTACTTACTACACAACGTTCGTGGTCGTTGTCTTTTACGAACGTTACTCATTGTAACTATACTTAGTTCATTTCGTAATTGTTTCTTCAACAGTTTCTCTATGTTTATTCGCTGATTGTCTCACTTCATGATCTTCTCTGATTTCTTCTCCTTGTTCATTTGTTAAATTTTCTGTCAGTTTATTCCTTCTCTCTTCCATTGTGAAGCTAAACGTGCTTTTTCGCTCCTGATCTGTTTCACTTCTCCGCTGTTCTTTCTGTTTCCTTCTATTCTAGTGACCACTAGTAAGATCTCCTCCTTTTTTACGCTTCATCATACTGTTAAATGTTACTTCTTCTTTAAAGGCGCAACAGTCCCGTGGTAGGCCAAGGTTTGTATGCTTATTGACAAATTTCGAAACATGAAATGTTTTTTTTATTTTATGGAGTAGGGTTGTCTTGTCAGCCTTACTCCCAACGCTCTACAGTCGTATTAGACTATTACTACACCACACCACATCACTGTGCCTAGAACTGAATTTCCCTTTACAGTTTGGGAATAATGGTGGTGAGAAGAAGTCTGATTGGGCTGTGTTACACTCTACGGTAATATAAGACTGGGACCTACGGCTGAAAGTGGATTCCGAACCACTACAAACAACCATGGCACCGCCAGGATTCGAACCCTAAATCTCTGGTACCGAGTGCCAGAGCGGTAGCCACCAGGCCCCAGTCGTATTAAACTGAGACCTACTGGTTAAAGTGCATTCCGAACCACTACAAACATCCATGGAACCGAACCCCAGAGCGCTAATCACTCTGCCATCAGTCCCTAAATGTTACTTAACACTCTAAAAATTCCATTTAAGGATGATGGCTATGAATTAAGATTAAGATCAGAATCGAAAATTTAAAAATACAAATTTGTCAACGCTCCAGTAAGTCATATGTCAGAATATTTTGTGTATTCTGGTGCTCATAATGCAGCAGTTAATTTTTGTAATAGCGATAATTAAATGCAAAATATATAAGTAGCTTATTTCATTTTATTTTAAAAATGAATATATTAAAATATTTAAAAATTAAATATTATTATTATTATTATTATAAATTATATAATTATAGTTTAATTTAATAAAAAATGAATTTATATGCCACAGAAATCATGCTAAATGTAAGCTAGGTTTGCACATGCGTGAAGCTATATGTTCGAACCAACCTCTGCAGTTCTAAATCGAAATCTTCTTCATGGTGGAGGGACGAAATTAATTAAATTTAATTAATTAATTAATTGAATTTAATTAATTTTTAATACTTTAAATAGAGTTTTAGCAGCTTGCAATCAATAGACAGTAGCTAAATCAGTAAAATGCAAGGATTTCAGTATTTTTTACGGAAGGTGAAGAATGCGAGTTCAGTTCTTGAAAATCAATAATTTTTTTGATAAATTTTTGCTTTAAGTAGGCGTTTTATCCAAATGATTTTCGAGATTGAGTCAGCAGTTGTGGCTTAGTGGTTAGAATGAAGGATTTTTCTCAAAAAAATAAAATTGTAGAAATTTTATTTTGCCACTTAATATTGTTATTCTGTCATATGTATATACATATTTATATTAATTGCAATTATTTAATAAAAAGTAACTGAAATAAAAAAAATTGTGTTGACCTAAGTATTAATTGACGTAAATTTTTTTTTATATTATTTGTATTAATGTATTGGTTTTGACTATTTTGACCATTATAAAATAAATATATTTCGTAAAAGTGTGATTAATCTCACGGGTCGAAAAATGTTCAAGGCTGCCCGCGGGTTGGCCACCCCTGACTTAAGACTTTTTTAATAGATTGTAAAAGCATACACTTCAATTTAAAAAAATTTTAAATTAATTAATTTCTTTAGATTTTTACATTTTCCTCTCACGATTTTTACATTTTTTTTTGAGCTCAAGCCACCGGCAGGCATGAAAGTGATAATTACTCTTGTGCCTTGTGCCAGTTTACATTTCATATTTCAAGAGTATTTATGCCTCGTGCCATTTAAATTCATACATACAACAATACTAATTAATTAAAATAAAGCCTCCAAACTTCTAAAAATATTAGTTTATATTTTATATTTAAAAATATATTATATATATTTTATAATATAAAAATACGTTATAATAATAATACTTTATTTATAATTTATGCCTTATATTTTAAAAAAATATTTTAATAAGTATTGTTTAAACTACAATTATTTAATTTAACATCGCTATAAAAATATGTCTGTAAATTATATTAAAAAGTTTGTTTAGTTTAAAATATTTGGTGGCAACTTTTTTTTTTTTTTTTTTTAAACTATTTCATTCCATTATCTTAAAACACTTTCTATTTTCCATTAAAGTGCAACGATCTGTCTAAATATGTCTGCAAAATAACATCTTTTATCTTAAAATGTTGCTTAGAAAATTATAAATTTCCTGTTATGTATTCCTGTATGTTTTTTGTATTTTTTTATCACTGGCTTTATATTTTTTATTTTTTATTTTTTTATTTTTATTCTTATAACTTGTTATCTTATAACATTAAAAATGCAATAAAATCGATATGAATATAGCTTTTGTGAATGCAATCAATCATATCAAGAAAATAGTTTTAAAAAAAAATTAAAGAACATTTTTACATTCAAGTATGTATTGACATCTTCAATGAATAGATTTGATCATGAAACACTTATCCTTACATTTCAGTTCACAAGAAATTCTTTCAGTTCTTAATCTCATAAAAATATCTTTTACAGTTTCTTATATACGTGATATAATCATCGCCTTATCTGTAAAAACATTGCAAATATAAAAAAAAAAAAAAAAAAAAAAAAAAAGAAGGAAAAAAATGGATTTGGCGAATTGGCGACTTTTGGCGTAATTTCTCTTAAAGCGATATTCCCTTAGATGAAAAGTTCGAAGACTTATCCATTCCTGGGAATTCTTATGGATGAAAGGATAAGACTTGTGCGTGGTTTCCTTCTAATTTCGAAAAGATGGAACTATCTGTGTGGTTCGAATTGAGCCTGCTTTTGGTGTTTTTTCGAATCATAAACAAGTCATTAGCAAAAGATAATTATGGTAAGAAATTTGTTTTTAATATTTTTGTTAAAAAAAAATTTGTTCCTTTGAATTTAATTATCAGGATATATGACTGGATACTGCATTATATATATATTTTTCAATTAATGTTTTCATTAAACAGTCGTGAAAATTAGTGCATTTAAGAATAAAAATTTAATATCTCAGATATATAATGCACCTTCACAACTATTCAATTCTAAAAAGGAAAATTTATAAAAGTTAATAAATTTATTTGTTAATTTACAATAAACTAATTTACGTAATAAAATTATATTCTACTTGTTCTTATATAATCTAATTTCTATCTATATATAAAATAAGAGATATGCATATTTCTTATAATTTAAAAAAATGATTTTTTTTTGTATAATAACAAAGCCTTAACAAAAAATTACTATTAATTTTATTATTATTAATTTAATTAAATAAATGTTTCAATGTAAAATTGTATTTTTACGTTATTAGTCCAAGAATCACCTGTTTTCATTTGCAATTACTTGGCATTCATAAAAAAAATAAATAAATATAATTTAGAAGTTAAATAAAATAATTCGTCTGGTCATAATTTAAAATTATTGTAATGATAGTCTGAATTTTTATCCCGAATCTATTATAATTTCAATTGATACATATCACTAAAGAATTACTAATTAGTTCTTTTTAATTAAATAAAATTAATGACAAATAATAAAATCAGTAAATGACATAAATAGGTCAAAATTTTACACATGTTCTTATTTAAATTTGCAATCATTTTCAAATTTTTTTTTTTTTTTGTATTTTCGCATTAAATATTTTTATTTATTTATCGTTTGATTTCAGTTCATTTAATTTTTATATTTGAATTTAAATGAGTTTATTTATTTATCGTCTGATAATATTTTTGATGCGTAATAGATTAATTTTGAGAGAAAAAAATTGTTGCTTATAGATATCGAATAAACAACTGTCTTGAAATTATATAATTTGTTGAATGTTTCCTCTTTTTTTCAATTAAAATATATCTTGTTATATAAACAACAAGTTATATAATGCAAGGGCAAGTATCTATTAGGAAGTAAGTTTTAAGGAAAAAAGTTTTTAATAAAAATGTTCTTTCTTATTTCTTGTAAATTTTCTCTGAATCATTAGAAACTTATTTCTTTAAATTCAGGATAAATGATCAATAAGCCAGAATAACAGTTGTTAAAAAATTGTTTAATTATTACAATATTCGTCATTTTTCAAAGAAAATTTGTTTTTTTTCAAAATTTCAATTTTGCAAATTTGAAATTCTTTTGATTCATTGAAAAATTCCGTAAGTAGTTTTAATTCTAAATTAATAAAAAGTAATATAAAATTGAACTTCATTTAAGTTCTTTAAAAACTTTCATTTTATTTTAACCTATTTGCTAAAATATTAGTAAATAATAAATGTCGAATCAAATCAATAATAAATGCACCTGTTTTATCAAGGATTATAAAAGATTTCAATATCTAACGAGCTTTATTAAGAAATATTAATGGATAACTTGGAAATTTTTTGAGATCGGATAGTTTATTGTAATAGTCTTTAAGGTTAAGCAAAGTAAAATAAAATTAAATATATAACTTAATGAAACGTCATATAACTTAACAAACCAATATTATCATTATTATTTTTTAAATGTTTTTTCTATGAAAATTTTTCTAGTTTCACAAATGAAATTCTTAGTAATTAATACATAAAAACTTTTATAGTTGTTTAAATTGTGAAAATCTTATTTTTAGTTGAGGATTTTTATAAAATCGTTTACGATCTCATTGTGTAGAAAATAATTGTGAATAAATAGAGACGGAATGCAGAATAGCTTTTGATAAATTTAAAACTTTTTATACTGTATTATATTCACTGATAAATTTTAATAACTTAAGTTCTAAGACATTAAAAAGTCTAAGTTTTTTATTCTGAATCTACTGAAAGTTTTTTGGTATGTTTCCTACATGTATTTAGTGTTAATAAAACACGAATTCTTGATATATAACATAAATGAAAATTTAGATGCTATATCCAACAAAATCAAATGCGAGATTGATTACAAAGCGAAAATTAAAATTCTCTACTTTTATTATTGTGTGTGAATATGGTGTCCTCAAATTTTCATCAACTTTCATTAAAAATTAAATAAATAAATAAATAATAGAAACTTAGGTTTTTATAGCTTGAAACCATCCAAATTAATAATGATAATAATAATAACTTACATCGTGAAAAGAATTCAATATTAATAATTTTGTATATGTTCATATCTAAAATTAAGTAGCATGAGTTGACCAAGTTGATAATTGAGTTAATTAGAAAAATGTTTTTAGTGTTACCACTAAGAACTTAGAAAATGAGACAATAAAATTAATTTCGGTTGGTAATTTCCTAAATCATTATTGATTTCGTTACCGTACATAATTTTATTTTTATAATCCCTAATATTTACTCTAAGATTTGGGAAATAGTACATATTGTTGGAAATTAATATAGACAATTTATGGAAAACATCGTATAATGATCAGTGTATATGCGAAATCTAATTTAATCAACATTGGCTTAACGCATTTAGGTTTCATTGAAGAAATAGATGTTTTTTAATGCCGGCCTAATAATAAGATAATTGAGATAGTTTCCCTAAAATAACAGAAATATTGCAGATTCAGCGTTACCCAGGTGCACAACTTAATGACTTACTAAGCCATTTAATATGGTATGAATGACATCTGGGAGGGGATTTGCATCCTTCTCCCTTTCACCTGGAATGGTGGACAAATTTACCGTGCCCATTACCATTATAGATGCGGAAATTTTCTTTTCGGCTGCTGAAAAAGGCACTGCCCTTTTTTCTTCAGCGACGAGGGACCAAGTCTGACTTCTACCTACGGATACCATCATAACAGAAGCTGGCCCCTTTCTCCTCCCATCTATGAGCAGTAGACTACTCATACGGTGTAACCCTTCCGCGCTGTCGGGCATTGAGGATTAGTCACAACAACAACACATATTTATTTATACTTATTGGTCCTTATTACATATTTTATTATTATTATTTTTTTTTTTTGAAATTGTTTTCACACATTAAGTAATTTCGAACGTAGAAAAAGGAAACAGGAGAATTATAAAAAGTCCTGTACAATTACGACACAAAAATAATTAAAAAAAATTTGTTAGTTCCTTTCTCGTATAAATAATGTATACCGATAGTAAAAAAGATTTTTTACTTTCAGTAAATCAGTATCAAAATTTAAATAAAAATGTAAAAGAATAAAAATTTAAATTTCAGTAATAACAATTTTTTATTAAAATTGGAATATAAAAAATTTCAGTATTAGACATGATGATTTTTATTTAAATAGTAACATAATTTGTAGTTAAATGTCATTATATTTATCCTGCACTTCATTTATTTATAAGCAAATTCGAAATATGATATAGAAAAATTTCTAATTTGAATTTTAAATATGATATTCTATATATCTATGATTCATTATAGCTTAAAAATATTTACGTATACTTCTACACAGTAAAAGTAATAAAACTGATATGTTATTTAAAATAATATAAAAGAATTGAAAATTTAGTTTATGTAGATAACCATTTAAAAAAACTTATCCATCCATTCAAACGTGATTTTTTGAATCAAAAATTTTTCATTAAGTTTCAAAAATAAACAAAATACTTAATAAAGAATAAATTTACTTATACTTAATAAATTTACTTAATAAAGAATACTTATTAAAGATTTTCTTTTTAAAATATATGCTATGTAATCTTAAAAATAGAAATTTTGAGATGGTGTTCGAACAAATTAAAATCATATATATAAAAAAATTTTTTTTTTTTTAAAGTTACAGCTATAAAAATTGTTTAAAAAAAAAAGTGAAAATACTTTTGCAAATACCGTGTTATTTATCATGCTCCCGTAATTTTTATAATTCATAGAAAAATCATTAAATAATAATTATTCGCTTCTAAACTTTGAATAGGCCTTTTATTCATTTTAATTTATTTACTTCTGTATTAAACTGTAATGTAAATAACATAAACATATCTTTTTTTTTAGATTATAGATAAGCTTCTTTCATGATGATCAAAACGTAAATACTCTGATATAAAAGGGTTATCAAATAGAAAAATAGCGCTAAGAAAGTACAAACGAATTAATATTTTCCTGCACCGAAATTTTCAAACTTGCGTTTGAAGTATCCAGATCATGTTCTTTTACTTCAATTTATCGGTTGATTTCGATCATCATTAGATAAACAAATCTCGGCATTAAATTTCTGTTCTTATCATTTTGTTTGTAGTAAATCATTGCGATGATTATGATATATGTTTTTAAGCACGATATGAAGCCGTTTTTAGATAACATAAAAGAATTCCATATTAAAAAATATGTATTTATTTTAGTGTCTATTTCTTAGTATATTTAATGTTCTCAATGCAAAAGAACTAGTTGGGCGTTTCGAGTAATTTATAATACACGTACATGGCATATTGAGTTGAAATATAAACAAAAGTTTAGCGAACTAAATTTTTTAATTATATTTTTACTATCCGGCCATTTTAATAAACAATAAATTCATATTTATAAGTGTAAACAATCATATCCATACGTTATTTAAGAGAACAGTATTTTATTTCTATCTTGCCAAAAGATTTATTTTTAAATGGCTGTTTTCTCTCTGTTTTGTGAATTTAAGTAGAAAATGCAATAAATCATATTAAAGATAACCATCTAAAATGAATGCTTCATTATTAAAGAAAGTTTATTTTTATTCAAATAATATCAAAATATGAATTTTTAATAATGGTACTATAGTTAAAAAAGGAGTATTTTTCTTTTATACTATGCTAATTATTAATGACGTTCTTATACTTTATTAACATAGTGTTCTTCTTGGAGAGTGGCTGAAACAAAAATAATTTCCTAAATAAAACGTAACTATAATTAAAAAAATATAAAATATATAAAAAAGTTAACAATATATATTACTATAAATATAATATTTTATATACTATGTTCAACAATATTATAGAATTTATATTTCTATCCTATAAGCTATCTACCAATTAAGAACTATTTAATTTATATTTCCTAATTAATAATTTAATATATTTTTTAATTATAATAAATTATAATAATTTTTATATAATTAATAATAATTAAATAATTTTTAGAAATTTAGAAATTAATGATTTTTAGAACTTTTTCTGGAAGCTAAACTATCAGGGTCAGCCTTATATGGAGAATCGTTTAATTTCTGGAAAATAAATGTTGTTACTTTTCTGCTTACCGGATGTGGCAATAAATCATCAACTATACAACATTATTTTATTTTTTTAGTTTGTGTTTCTTAAGTTTATGAAAAAAAATAATAAAATGATTTAAATTTTAAATAAAATAAGTCGTTTTTATGTGAAGAATTGTTTTATTTTCAAAAATTTTTTTATGTTGCTGATTTGTTATGGTTGACCAAAAATGAAAAATCTGATGTTTATGAAATTCTCCCCCTCCTTACTAATGAAAAGCAATAAAACTTACGTCATAAACAATAATAGAATGCCTGTAATCATTTAGCGCATACAAATAATACTAATAAATTACTTTAATCTTTTAATTTACTTTTTGGATAATTCGAATGCAACCTTTATTCAAAAATCCTTCATAGTCAGCGTCAGAATTGCTTCGATTAGTTTATAAGTGATATGATGTAAAATATTCTATCTGATTTTACCTATTTGGCAACATTTTCGCCCCTTACGGCGACATGTTAAGCGTTACAGGAATTTTTTTTTCATTTCGGATTATATACAGATTTTTGAGCTTTAGGTAAATTTTTGATGGAAGAACACACACTCTCAGTTTATACACGAATCGGCTCATATTCTTAAAATATATAATTTATTATATTCAACAATGTATTTTTGTTTTTGTTATATTTAACAATGTATAGTAATTATAGTTTGACCACAGATCGTGTGAAAATTGACTAGACGTATTCAAAAGAGGAAATGTCATTTAGAGGGTTTTTAATTACAATAAAAATAATTTTATTCTTAATAATTAAAATTTTTAAATTACATGATATTAAAAGTGAAATTAGATACAAAAAGTAGCAACTAATGCTGCTGTAGTTGCTACTTTTTATTTTCAAAGCAGCATTGTGCCGCTATATCTGACTAGCACCCAAACAAATAATCGATTCATCTGTTTTCACCGTTAAACCGGATAGTTTATCATTTCACGTATTTCGTAATCGGACCGTAACAATATATTAATTCGCATAATTTGGTTTTTGGTTCTGGTAATTCTCTTTTATGAAAAAAATGAAAAATAATAACATTTTATTGAAAATTATAATATATACTCTTCTACAAGACATCTTCGTTTCCTTACTTTCATTTTCTAAAACCTTTTTGATTTCTATGTCTAGTTTAGTTTACCTTTTTAATGTATTGTTAACCTTTTTGTAATTTTAATTTTACTTCATTTATTTTTCAATATTTTTGATGGAAAAATATGAATCTAGCTTCTTTGTCTATAAATAATCGTAATAGTACATTTATTGCTACTTCAATACATCATTTTGAAGCTAAGCTTTAATAGAAGAAAATTATTTTTAGAAATAATTTTTATTTAACAACCAAATTTATTAAGTCATTAGTTTTGGGATTTGAAAATAATAAAATCAAAGCTTGGAAAAAAAAAAATGTTAAGAAGATCGAAAATGAAGTGAGATCGAAAAAATATTATTTTGATAGTGTAGAAATCCAGCTTTTTTTCAGTCATAGAAATAAATAAATAAATAAAACTTATCTCATAAGTTTTTCATGGATAAAATAATTTTAAAAATAGTATTTTAATAATGTAAATATGTTTAGTGGCGATATAAAAAAAATTTCTTTTATTTTTTGAGCAGAAGTTTTTTTTTTTTCTAAATTAGAAAACACATACATTAATAAATATATTAATAAATGTAAAATTTATACTAATAAAGTTAAATTGGCACTTAACATTAAATTTATAAGTTCAGAATGTTTTTTATAAATTTTATGTACATAAAAATTTCTATTTATACTAATTTCGAATTTTTTTCTAGAATTCAATATCTCCAATCAGTGACTTTTTTTTTTTCAGACAGTTCGGCAAAATCCAATACAGAAAAAGTTGTTTTCATTGCTGCACTGTAACAGGTAGAAACTGTCACTCTCGCATACCCGCTTATTAGATCCAATCGAAACCATATCTTGTACAAACACAGTTGCTACAGCAGCGCATGTGTTGCCAAACAACGGGAACATTATGACGATGGCAAATGAACTTACAAAAATCATTGACAGCAAGGCTAGCCTTCAAGATTACGTTTTCCTCTTCAAGATGATCGCCGTGGCTCTCAAATTAGACACTGGAAACACCGAAAAGCAACAGAATTTTTTAAAAATAAGCAAAAAGCAAAACCGTTCCCCCAAGTGCGTTATTATAGGAATGGAGCCGGGTCACTCGACGGTTTTGTTTAACCTTAGGTGTCTTTCAACAGTTCCGGCATCTGTTTCTTACCGACTTCTTTTGGAGTACCGTATTGCTTTCAGATACCTCAAAAGTATGCCATTCGGTACAGCAGGTGTAAAATATTCTATGTTTGCTGTTGTTAACATTATTTACAAAACGAGTCTTTTATTAGTCAAATGTGAACCAAAATAAAGATACTGTAGGAACGCAAAGTATTAGAAAGATTTAAAATTATTATTCTCAAAATTTCTATATTCTAAGATTCAAATCGTTCTCCACTCAAGGAAAATTTAATTTTGAATTTATAAGAATCTAATTAAGGGAAGCAAAAGTGAAAATGTAAAATAAATATATGTATTTTTACGTGAGATAAAAAAAAAAAAAAAATAAGAAATGTTGAAAAAGCAGCTCAAAACGATTATTTTTCCGATACATAGAATTTTTTTTAAAAACCATATAATTTAAAGCACATTATATTTTCTAAATGGAGGCCTGAATGGTCGAATGGCTAGTGCTCTGGCACTCGGTACCACAGGTTTCGATTCGAGTCCTGGCGGTGCCATGGATGTTTGTAGTGGTTCGAATCCACTTTAAACCGTAGGTCCCGGTCTAATAGGATTGTAGAACGTTGCGGGGGCATTGTTACTCCGCGTGCGTGGCTTATCTTCAAATTACACTCGCCCCCTGGTAATGCAAGATGAGTAACGTCTGTGCATCGCTTGCCTTAAGGCATCCAAGACAGTTGTCGACAGTTGTCTAAGTGTGTGCCAGCTGCATAAAAAAAACATATAGAGATATATTTTCTAAATGTAGTAGTAACTTCTAACCCTCGGTGCCACATGTTTCAGGTTCGAGTCCCGGCGATGCAATGGATGTTTATAGTGTTTCGAATTCACTTTAAATCGTAGGTCCCGGCCTAATATGGCTGTATAGCGTTGGGCATAGAGTTGATAACCCTATCCGTAAAAAGAAAAAACATCTCACGTCTCGTAATCTGCCAGTAGGCAGACGGCCTTGTCCCACCATGCGGCTATTGTGCCACGGTTGATGATAATGATGAGTAGTAACTTGAAGAATAAAAATTATTAGGTAAAAAAATTTCCCGACTACTTACATCTATGAAAACATTTGAAAAATAAAAGGGGAAAATTCTACAAGATTTTATAAAAGAAAGACTAAACGTTATAAAAAAATTTTCCTGCAAGATCAAATATATATATTTTTTCCTCATAACTACAACGACGATTGCCAGATTGACGGAGAGCCTTGGTTGCTTTGGCAACCTCTATCTCCTGTTTTGTGAGTGAGGGAAGTTTCTGCTTTAAGTCCATTGATTAGATAGAAAAAAAGCAATATAAGTATATTATTAATTTATTTAAAAATTAATTATTCGAATTTTATTAATTAATAAAAAAAAATTATGCATATATAATTTTTTTATATTATTATTATAATTTCAAGAATAGATAAACAATAAAAAAAACAAACAAAAACGATTGGAGGGGAAATTGTGACTCAGTGGAGAAACGGCACAGTAATTCGGAAAGGTTCCTCATAACTAGTCTTCTATACCACTTAATTAAAGGGATTTAAAAATTTTATCACTAAAATATAAAAAAAGATGGTTCATGTGATGTTGCATTTTCGCAACGTCAGTAAAACACGTCGGCTTTTTATAATCTTAATACATTTTTGTACCATCAGCTGTACACGTGTTTAGGAAATTCAATATATAAAAGTTCGGGTTTAATGTGAGTATTAACTAGCGGATTTAGCGTTTGCTAATATACACAAAAACTCTAAAACTCATTAAAACGTTTATCCTTACCATGTATTAGTCATCATTTTTTTGTTTTTTAATATACATATTTGAAGTCCATATTATATTGGCACTTTTTTTTATGAATTTAGTAAATAAGCGTTGTAATTTAATACGACTGAATATTTCTATTTTGAAAAAATGTATATTATATTCAAAAGGAATTTAGTATTGATATATTTCCTATTAGTTAAAAAAAAAAAACCAACGAAAATATCGAAAATATTCCATTCTCTAAATGAATAGGCTATAAGTAAATAGCCAGTTGGGAATCACTAAAATAACATGACGTAATTAAGTAGTTGTTTAACTTGTTATCTCTGATTTTAGATATCACCAGCAAAATGTTTCTGTGTGCGTAATTTAAAACTTAAGAACTTAAGCCATTAGAAGTCCAATTTTTTTTTTTTGAATCGATTTTTTCATATCTTATATGCGACAAAAAGTAAAGACGAAAAAAGTAAAACCTTTTAATGATTTTGTAGGATTAATACGGAGATCCTTGATCTCGTAGATACCTCCAGTTCTTTCATTGCTAAATGCTGTAACATAAAGGTGGTCTCATGCCCTTTGAATTAAAAGTTAAGTAAATGCCCTTTTTTAAATATTATTATAATACTAATTACAATTAAATATTTAACTTTAATTTTTAAAAAATTGAAAAAATTAAAAGAAAATGGAGAAAAAAAAATCTTTGTAGTTATTTTTAATTAAATAAAAAATCTTAATCATTTATTTTAAAATTGAGCCTCTAAATTAGTGAATTATTATATTATATTATTATATTTATTTATTTCGTCTGCTTTCATTAGAATTTGATTAATATTTCCTAAATAAACAAGTAATATAAAAAAAAAAAAATTTTTTAAGTCAATTCCTACTTTTTTTTTCACTATATTGCAGAAAATCCTTTATAAATAATTTTTCATTCATTTTTTTAATAGAATATGCAAATTAATTTGCATATTCTATTAAAAAAATGAATGAAAAATTATTTATTAATATTAAAATTAATTTGATTTTTTAGATATATGCAAATTAAATCTAAAAAAAAAAACTAAAATTTTATTAAATTTAATTACTGAATTAATATTTGAAAAAACTGTATTAATATCAAGTGTATCAAGTATCATCACTACAAGTTTAAAAAAAAATGTATTTGAGCTTGGGTGGATGAACAGAAAGTATTTTATGAACGATTGAAAATTTGAACTAGATATATATAGGGAGAGTGTGAGCTAATAGAAGGAATTGAAATAAACATGAACAGTTTAAATATGAAATAAATAAATTTATGCGGTTATCACATAACTTTAAAAATATAACAATGACAAGTTTAATTTTTTTTCTCCATCCAAATCGCTTTAATTTTTATTTAATACATAATGAAACCACCATGAAAGAATTTTCTGTTTGAGTTAGTTTGAACTTTAAAAAAAAAATAAAAAAAAATCATTTTTTTTTAACCTGAAAGGAAATGACATCAGAGTTCTTTCCGTGTTCTCACAAACTTTTGCAGTTCATAATTCGCATTTAGGGTTTATTTTTAATTGTATGATTTAAATTTTTTTTAATTGGATTTAATGAATTTATTTATTTATTGCTGGATGTTATTCGTTTAAATTTTGCCATCTTTATCTTTAATGAATTTATTTATGTATTGTCTGATGGAATGCTAAATATTAGATTGTTAATTTTTTTTTTTTTTTTTGCACACAGTATTGCTGTAATTAAGTAGCGATGTGAAATACAAAAGAAAGAAATACATATAGATTATTTCTTTATTTTATATTTAAATAAAATATATTGCATATATTAAAACGTGTTACTGAAGCCGGAAAAAGATGAATTATATCATTTAATAAAAATAATTTTTGAAACTATATTTATTGATATTTTGTTGTTTAAATTGGAAATTGGCATTTTAGAAATGAACATTATAAAATTTATAATATTTTATTTTTAATTAAAAAGGAAAATAAATCGTTATATTAATTAAACTATTTGACATTTTACTTATAATCCATATTTATCCATGAAAAAATGTTTAATGTGAATACTTTGATTTGGTGGTTGAAAATCCAATGTAAGTTCTAAGGTCAAGTTTTTGTCTATCTGTTTGTAATCGTGTACTGAAATCATTGCGGACACATCAATAGCTCTCTCCTGTTCAACGTAATTTAATAAAATAAATACAACTTACTGTGCATTAAAGTTTATAGAGATAAGCAATTAGTTATTCATAATATAAAGATCCATTTCATTGATCACCAATGTGTTAACTGCTCCAACAGTTTTGCAAGAATACAAATAATAATCTAGTTCAAGTTTTTACTCTAAATAAATCTTATTATTGTTATTTCATCCTTTTAAATCTTGAAATTAACATGTCATATTAATTTTTAATTGGTTTTTTCAATACTTTGACTAATTTAAACGTCACAAGTAAAACTTCAGTGTTCCATTACCTTCACGTTATTGTCGGATTACAAATAATGAAATTTGCTCAAACGTTGTTCAAACGTTGCACAAGTTGCATTGCAGAAACATTTCGAGATTTCACATTTTCATGCAATAGAGATGCATAATACCGAAGCAATGGGAGAATATTGAGAGAATGATGATTCTGTCATCATCGTGTAACTTCTAATGCTTACCAAGGTTACAAACGACTACTTCATTTGGTCAATAACGACCTAACCGACTGTCAGTGGCGCATAACATTTGATAAGAATTGTTTACTCATTCTTGTTTCATAAATGATTTGGATACTGTTGGAAGCATAGCACACACTTGCAGATTGCGTATTTGCAGAACACGATTTTGCACATGCGCATTATCTTAACTGTGTCATTTAATTTCTCCAAAGCTAGAATTTCATTCATACTTGGTACATTGCCATCTTTTAAAAATGAAGCCAAAGAAATCATATGAATTAGAACAGCAATTGGGGGCGAAGGGATTTCGGAAATGTAACAAGTCAATGAATTAATAGAGAATGAATAACTTGTGAAGAACTGCATGATTTGTTATACCAGCCGACAACGAAAGAAGCGATAAAACGCATTTAACTTACAAGAATTCTTGTAGGAATTGTTCATTTTAACATTTATTGTATTGTATACTTGTACAAGAATACTTGCAAAAATTGTTAACTCACAAGAATTATGTATCGACTAATTTCAAGAATGAATTGTTAAAATATCTACAAATGTTTGATGTCACATTGAAGATCGACGCAAATGAAGAAAGAAGAAGGCACTTTATCAGAGTTATTGAAAAACTGCATTGTGTACCGTGGAAATTTTGAAGAGTTGCGTCTGTTGTTGTCTTAAGCAAAAATTACCAGGTTTTTAAAAAAATTTCATGCGTCTTCTTCATTGCCGCGGTAGGCAAAGCCGTCTGCCTGCTGACAGATTTCGAGACAGGAGATGTTTTCTTTTATGGGGTAGGATTGTCAGTGTTACTATCAACGCTCTATTTCTAGTCATATTAGACCGAGACCTACGGTTTATAGTGGATTCGAACCACTGCACACATCCATGGCACCGCTGGGCTCGAACCCGAAGCCTGTTTCACCGAGCGCCAATTACTCGGCCATCAGGCCCCATGTATCTACTTAGGAAGGAGTAATAAAAATATTTCAAATTAATACTTGTTCTATTTCCTCCTTTAATTACTACATTATTTAGTTTTGTTTAAATTGTAAATATTTTCTTAATTTTAACTATACCTAACATATTTTATTTGTTTATTATTTTATTTATTAATTTTTTTTTTTTTTTTTTTTGGAAAATTAACTTTGTGGAACACGATTGCATCGTGCGCGCATATTATTAATGATGCAAAAGGTTATCGTATAATCTTTCATAACAGAGTGCAATTGGTTTTCGAAAACGATTAAAATATGAAAACAAACCTAAATCACACGAAAACATCTGTACGACCTATCAAAATGAAAAATCGGGAAACCCAGGGAGCCGTTCTTTCCTTTTAGAAAAATAAACTCAACGTTCGAACCGACCCCAAAAACGCAATGACGTTAGTTTCCTGTTGTGTGCTGATGGGGAAGCAGAAGCATTTATCGCATACATCTCTTTTTCGCGTAAAACTTCGCTGACGTTTGTTTATAGTAGCCACCCTGCTAAAATGCAATTGCCTCTGGGTTGCCCACGAGGGAGATCTTTTTCTTCCCCCTATCTCTCTGATTGTGGGTTCTCTCTTGCGACATACACGATGTCGACGATAGATATCGTAATTATTATTGTAGAAAATACTTCTGGGAATGGCAAAGAACGGTGGGATTCGAGATCTCTTGTTTATGAGGTCTCAAAAACCAGCTAGAACCGATAGTGGTCTGATTATTTAAAGTTTTTAACCACGTTTATGTGGAATGAATCGAAGAGGAATTTAAAAAAAAATTAAACCGGCCTGTAGTAGTTTTTCATTATTTTGTAAAATGGTAACAATTCAGCACGCTATAAAAAAAGTGGAAGTTGATAGCGTTTATTGAAAGGTGAATTTTTTCATCGGGCTTGTTTATTTGAACTTGATATCGAACTAATAATGCAACTACATACTCTTCGAGACATCTAGGTTATATGTTGTTTTTATCGTCTTAAGATATTTTTTTGTTGAATTCCTGAAATTAAAAATTTTTTTTTATTATTGTGTATTACGTATATTTCAGATTGGATATTAAAAAAGATTTTGAACTTTAGCTATAATTATATTTAGCTATAATTATATTTAGCTATAATATTATGTATATTATATTTTTAATATTTTGAGGTTTGTTAAGACCGATCGCCGCAGTTGAAGGTTATAACACTATAATATATATATTTTAAGACTCGAGTGATTTGAGAATTTTAAAAAGTTATTAAAGCTTTTAATATTTAATAAACGTTATTTATAAGCAATATTCATTTGCGATTGTAATTTTCTTCTTCCTTAATTTGAGGTTATAATTAAATACAACTGTATTAATCATTTCAACCATTTATTAAGGATCGCAAAATTTTTTAACATTGAAATCAAAATATTTTTATAGCCAAATTATCAAAGATTTAAATGTAACTGGTCGTTAAATTACTGAATATAATGTTTTAAGATTTTCTTCCCTCCCCAAAAAGGTGTAATATCTCTAAATATGGTATATTTAGGACAGCCTCGTCGTAAGTCCAACTTTTAAAAAAATATATAATTGGGTTTTTATTTATTTATTTTTTAAAGATTTGATGCAATATTTAAACAGAGAGCATGATGTTTAATTTATTACAAAAGTAAATATTTAAGTGTTCTAAAAATATTTTATTCTTGTTTATTGTTTTATAGTTTAATGGCCAGATCGGTAATTAATAACTCGCTACTCTCAAAGCAAAAATCCCTATCTACGTAATTATTTTCTGTACTTTTTTCAACACGTTATTAATGTTACTTATTGCTCAAATATTTTAAAATTTCTTCCATCCGAGTAAATGTGGTTGCTATATTAAAAAATGACATTAAAATTAGCTATCCCCTTTTCGTATCAACATATATTTGTGAACAGTTTTTGACAAATAAGAACCATTTAACTTTCGAACTTAGTTATTATAAAAATCAAATAAAACACTAAAATAATTATTAAATATTTGTAATATCACAAATTAAATTTTTCATTTATTTTTTATTAAATAAAGAAATGGAAAATATATACGATTATAATAATTCCTGATTTTTTTCTTTATGAAGTCCTCACTGAGCCAACTTACAATGAATAAATCTTCACATTTCTAATTTAAAGCTTGTATGAAACAAAAAAAAAAAAAAAAAGAAAACTGATTACATAGATTTTAATCATAGTTTTATAGATATTACAAACAGTTTAGCAATATTGCAAGAGAAGGGACGCAGATGAAATTGAAAGGTAAATTTTTTCAACCGACTTCATCTGAAACAGATATAGAAATTACATATACTTCTAAACAACTTGTGTTATTTTTATTGCCCTAATCCAGTGGTTTTTCAAATATTTTAACTCTACTCGTCGTCTAACAAGAGAAAATTTTATTATACCAAAGCATCTTTTTCTCTATTAAACTAAATGTTAATGAAGATTTAAATGTTTCCATTCTAACAAATGCTTCTACATCACACCAAAATTATTCACTATAATAAGCTCAAAAATCATTTTTATTACTCTCTCAACACCCAAAATGTGCTGTAGCTATAAAAAAAATAAAAATTCAATCTTTCGCTACAAAAAATATTTAAATGATAAAATGCAATTGAATTTTTAATATGTACTAATTTAAGGATTTTTTTACAAACCATAATGTTATGTTAATTAGATTCAAGTTTTGCATAAATATTCGGTCTTTAACTGCAATATTATAGCAGCCAAGAAAAAAAAATATACAACTGTGTAAAAATTATAAAGAAATTGGAATATTTACATGTTTTTATTATTCAGAAAATGCTAATTACAAGTAATTTCAAAATTAAGGATAATTAAAACATGTGCTCTTAAAAATATATATTTTTATATTTTAAGTTTTTTTTTTTAATTTGAAGAGAAAAACTCGCGCAACCTTTTGACATCTACTTATTTTCTTAAGCCATGAATAAAAAAAATTTTTTATCTGTTTATAATTTCATTTTGGGAAGAAGGAATAAATAATTAAAATATACACTGGATATTTTTAATAAATGACTTGTTTATAAGTTTTTTTATGGGAAGCAAAATCAGCTAGAGAAGGCTTTTGGTTTCTTTTAATCATACTTTTATGAATGTGAACATGTTACGCATAAAATTATGAAAAGGGTAAATTTTTCGTCGAGTTCTTAATAAGTCATTTATCTGAAAGTGATAGCGAACTAATAATGTGATTAGCAATACGTAACT